>JANVCF010250146.1:0-15445 GCA_025388745.1 Hydrozoanthus gracilis
ATCATCGATATTAAGAAAAGACGCTTTAAAATATTGAGAACGCTATAATTGAGTCAGCATGTTTTACAGTTAAATCAATATAGTTATTAGTATATCATCAAGTTCAGATGAGACTTTCGGTTCAGGTTTATGAAGTCGGAGTCAGTGTCCGAGGTGGTCTTGTTTTTTATTGTGCGTGAGTTTTTAAAGAACGAGGAATGCGCAGTATTAAGTTTTCTTGAAGTGTCGATAGTTGTAGATATAAAAAGGCCAAAACAATAGTGGACGTTAAGCGGTGCCAAATCAATTTTAGGTCGACGCCCCCTTAAGGCTGCATAAGTTATACCTCTTGACGACCTATTAACGTAAACAGGCTGTTGTCAACAAGTTTACTCTTGCATTTGTTTTTTGTAATGAAAGAATAATTTTCTTTTGTTCTACTTATATATACTTAGTAAAAATGTCAAAAATAATTCTTGTACATTTTCTTGCCTTAACTTATTATAACAATTTATAAGCAAACCTATTTGAATTATTCCGTTGCAAATGAAGATGATCGTCAGATGATCGAAGCTTGTCTTGTTTGTTAAAAATACTTGATTGATCTTCTCTTTACGGAAGCCCTGAAGGGTCGAGTGGGGACATTGCAATTAACAGTTTGTTTGTTTCTTTGAAACTCGGAGCTTTTTTCAACTTTGTCTTTGTATAGCGTAGGACACTTGAAAGAAAGATAGGCTGCAGAGAAGTCGTTTAAAGGGGTACTTGTTCATTAAGTTGCTTTAATTACTAGGGCCGGTAGGCCGCCAGTCAAGGGTTCGATTCTTTTTTTCCCTGTTTGTGTCGAGTTTTAGCTTGTTAGTTGCGATGTCCCCCTTGACCCTTTAGGGCTTCGTATTTACCCAGGGCACACGCATTTCGACTCTTGTCTCAAGGCATCAAAGGCTCTTAAGTCGGCTATCAATGTGTAATAAAGTGAGTCTAAAATATCAGGTTACTAAGGACTTTTTCCAAATGCGTATTGGGTGAGAACAACTGTTATTACAAGTCAAAAGAAAACGTATGGAATACATTCTTTTACTGAACCCCTACACCACAAAAAGCTGAATTTAAAGGTTCCTTCTCATGTAGAGAAGGGATGCTGTGGAACTCATTACCAATTAATATAAAAGCATTCAAATCGAAAAACATATTTAAAAGAAACCAGTCAGGTAGGCAAGTAAACTATTGATTGGAGTTTTATTTAGATTTTACCATCAGTACACATTCAAAGTCTATTTTTGCAATACTTACTTCTGTTTCAATATGGCTTTCGTGTAACAAAACTAATTAATGTGAAATTACCGTATTCAGATAAAAGTGAATCAGTCGAATCAAACTTGTCTGTCTGTCTCTCTGTCTGTCTGTGTGTCCGTCTGTTTGTCCATCTATTTCAGTTTCAACAAATAAACGACAAATTTTATTTTGACTTTATCAGACATGTCTCGACAGAAACCTTTTTAATACCCATCAATGTTTAATGCTAGTTCATGGTAAGTGTACAAATTAAAAGAAGGGTGAGGGATCTGCTAATATTAGAATGGGAGTTTAGTGTTGAGTTGCTCAAATTAGTGTTAAGCATGGGCTTTTCCCAAAAGATGTTCAGTGCTTCTTTGATTCCCAAATCGTATGATACGTTAACGTTGATACTTGATCAATGATCCTGAAACATTCTTCAGCACATACAAAACGACACGAGTTATAAAAAAGAAAATTAAACAAGTTTTTCTTATCTCAGAGCCGGATTCAAAGATGGCGCTCGAAATTTTGCTTGCCAACCCAACCGTTCTGGACGAACTCTCCCGCTGCCTGGACAAAGAGTTAAAGGTTTTACGCTATTGGATACATCTTGCGAATGCGCTCGAAGTCCCGCCTGATGTAATCAAAAGGTTTCAAGTGTACACTGACTTCAGCCCTTCAATCAGGTTGTTTAATTATCTCCACGCAACAAGACCTCTTTTCACTCTGGGAGACTTGAACGCTGCACTACAAAAAATTGGCAGGATGGATCTTAAACTCTTGCTTTCAAAAGAAGGTACGAAACTGCACAGAAATAGTTTAGTACCGAAAATAAGTTATGACCTTTCTGAAATATTCTCTAAAAGCAGCCCCTCTAAAAGTATCAGTGTGTGACTTCAAAACGACGTCAAGTAACGAAGTCGAGTGCAGTTTTTGAAACACAACAATGCACCAATTATTGGTACACAAAAACGCATCAGTTTTTGGTACACAGTTAGTAATGCACAAGTTTTTGGTACATCAAATTGAACCATTTTTTGGTACATAATTCCACACCAGTTTCAAATTAGATCTTAAGAATTCTTGTAAACTAGACAAAACACTTGTGGTTTTTCGCAAACACGTGGAAATGACGATCTCTCACTTAACCTACTGAAAATGATTGTTCTATCATAGTCTTATTACTTATATGGGATCTTATAAATTTGCTATATTTTAGTTTCATTACTTATTTAACTTAATTTAGGAATAATTAGCTATTAATATTGTTGTTAGTACCATTACAGTTCAGTGAAGAGCCTCCATATGTACAATACATCATCATCATCATCGTTATTTTTTTTATTATTAATCTCTTACTTTGATAACGTTTCGTGGTTATTATTTTTACTTTGGAAGTTTGTCTTCTAATTTCTCATTCCTGTCGTGGGAATGTAAGTTATTCTGATCTTTAAAATTCAGCTCATGAAATATTGCATGTGCTCTCATCACGAACCTTATTGCATGCGACGTACGTTTATTTGTTTTGTCTGATGGTCGTGGCATTGGTTGTAGAAAATGTGTTTGTTGTCTCGCCATTGGATACAAAACATATATGTATCTGATTGTCTTGGTATTGGATACAGAGTATATGTATTTGATTGTCTTATAGCATTAGATACAGAATATGTATGTGGTTGTCTCGGGACTGTATGCAGGATATGTAATTGACTGTCGTGGAATTGAATAAAAAATGTATTCGATTGTCTTGGCATTGGATACAGAGTATTTATTTGTATGCCGTGATATTGAATGCAGAATATGTATTTGATTGTTTTGGCATAGCATACAGAATATGTATTTGTATTTCGTGATATTGGATACAAACTATGTATTTGATTGTCTTGGAATTGGATACAGAATGTGTATTTGTATGTCATGATTTTGGATACTTTACAGAAATTCAGTTATGCAAATTTTTAGCATTCGCAAAACACGTAACAGATATATTTCCATTGGACCCGTAGGTTACAGAGAACAAGAGAGGATTGTTGACATCTTCAACCAGGAAGGGAAACTTCTTGATTCAATCTCTTTGGAGCTCGACATTGGGCATAATAATAATTTTGGTTCATGGAGACAGTTGGGCAACGAACTAAAGATTCCGGTGAATACCCTAGACCGATTCGAGATGTATTCTGCACATAGCCCAACAAACATGTTGTTTAGAGCTCTGAAGACAAGAAAGCCTGCGCTTACCGTTCAAGAACTGAAAAGATGTTTATTTAGACTAAATCGTCAGGATGTTCTGAAAATACTGAACGAACATTTTCTTGAAGGTAAGGTTTAAGATATGGTTATAAACACTTAGACGTCTGGTTTCGCTATTGATCATGAAATGCGTTTCCAACTTGGGGGGTAGAAAACAACCCGCACCAAATTCAATCATTCATAACTTTTAGACGACTGCAGCTAAAGCAACAAAATTTAGTGAATTTCCTAAAATTTATCAGGGAAAAAGATGGTTGGTCTCAAACCTGATTAAATTGACTGGTGCTGCTATAGCAACTATAATTTTCAAGCCATGTATTACCAAAAAAAGAAAATTTCTAATTTGTTTCCTGAGTTGCTTATCGATGTACAATAATTAGATGACGTCATCACCATGAATCGAAAATTGCGAAATAGCCACCAGATAACGTCAAAATGAGGTCAAAACGACGTGATTTGAAAGGTCAAGTACTTTTCTGATCCACAGAGTGCGGAAGTACTTGCCTGGTAATCTTTGTTTTTATCTGGGCAATCTAATGATTTATTGGATGCAGCCGTATTTATGACCCACCCCTGCCCCCTCAATTTTTATGCTTCAAAAAATCTTCTGATAGTGTATGAAGGCAAATAAGAAGGTGCTATTATCTATTATTTAGAAAGGAAAACGGTTTGTTTTACAATATTGCTGCTTTTCAGCTTCTCTTTCTGCTATTCTGCTGTCCTCATATCTACATACAAATGACGTCATTATAACGTCAATATTTTGTTACAAAAAATAAACGAGCTTCCGATTATGTGTACGTTGCCAAAACATAATTGGATTATCTTTAACAGTTCCTGAGTTGCAGCCGCGGGTTGTTTCCTCCCCCCCAGTCTGAGGATCCTCAAAATAGGGTAAATAATATGAATTATTAGTCAATAGCTTTCTGTTGATCGATGGCAGTAGATACTGCCGAAAAAGTAAAAAACATGTCATGAAGAGTGTCACGATTGCTTTTTAAGTAGTTTTACACTTCACACTATTTTAGTAAGACCTTTTGGTAACAGTGAAGAAAGAAAACAATTATAGGTTCTACATGCACTCCTCTACTTAGAAAAATTGTTCCTTGTTGTCTCACGGTGTGAATCGTGTTGCAGCATTTCATTTTGTGTTTGCGTTTGTGTCTGTGTCCAATTAATGTAATCAATGTAAACAAACAGCTCTATTAACTACTGATGTAAGACAGAATAAGATGAAGATATTTGTATTTAACTGTTTTTTTAGATCAGTAGTCAATAGCGTTCTGGTGATGACAGTAGATGCTGCCAAAACATGTAAAAAATAAACCATGAAGAGAGTCGTGATTGCTTCAAAGTGTTTCACAGTTTGTGCTATCTAGATCTTTTAGTTGGTAACCGTGAAAAAGAAAAAACAACTTAAGTTATAGAAATATCTAGAAAAGCTAATAATAATAAGTCCTTTCTGGAGCTTAAGTAGCTCATTTGGCCGGCGCTTACCTCCAGTTTCTGTTGAGTTAAGCGGATGAGAGTCTTTGACTCCTCCTGGGCAGGACACTAATCTATCGCAGGTTAGTCCCAAGAAGAACTGGTATTCATTTATACAACTGACAAAAAGTTGGGTAAAGTACGCAGTGGTCTGACCTGGCGCACACTAACTCGCTACCCTAGGTTTACGGGTCGAACATGCTAAGTTCTCGACCACTGTGCCTGCAAGTATAACAATTTGGATATTCTAGATTTATTATATATTCATTTGGTGTTTTTTTTCACAAAGGCGATTTGTTAGTTGCTGGTTCATTAAAGCTTGATTCAGAGGTTCTTAACGAGGTAGAGGACCAGCTCAATAAGAACATCCCTGGGGTTCGTAACTGGCGCTCTCTTGCTTTCGAACTCGGCGTTCCTGGTGAGATCTACGACAACTTCGAGCCAGCAAGTCCTAACAAAATCACCGAGAAAAGTCCTACAAAACTAATGCTGAACTGGTTTAATAAGTCCAAAGAAAATGCAACGGTGTGTGACATCATCAAAAGCTTGGAAACAATTGGGAGGCGTGATGCCATCAAAATTCTTAACAAAAGGTTGAACATTAGTGGTGAGTTGTATTAAAATTCATTAAATCAAGCTGGCTAATCTTTTCTAAACCTTTCTAAATAGTTTGTAACAGCCAACTAGCAACTGAACTTTAGCAACAGATATAATAGCAAAACAGACAGCACCACTAAAGATTTTCTCTCGATCATAACATTAGTTAAAGAATTTATCAACATTTATAGCGAATTAACAGCTAATGATAACAGTTATAACAGCAGTCTTAGTAACAATGAAGGTAACGATAACAGTAACAAAAACGGATATCAGTGACGGTACTGACAGCAATGATAAGAAACGGCGGCAGGGTCGCCAACAATAACGATAGCAGTAACAAAAGTGGTAACAAAAGCAGTATCGGTAACAGAAGCAGTAACGGTAACAGAAGCCGTAAAAGTAACGGAGCAGTAACGGTAACAGAAGCAGTAACGTTAACAGAAGCAGTAACGTTAACAGAAGCAGTAACGGTAACAGAAGCAACAATGGTAACAGAAGCAGTAACGGTAACCAAAGCAGTAACAGTAACAAAAGCAGTAACAGGAACAGAAGCAGCAATGGTAACAGTAGCAGTAACGGTAACAGAAACAGTAACGTTCAAACAGAAGCAGTAACGGTAACAGAAGCAGCAATGGTAACAGAAGCAGCAATGGTAACAGAAGCAGTAACGGTAACAGAAGCAGTAAAGTTAATAAAAGCAGTAACGGTAACAGAAGCAGTAACAGTAACAGAAACAGTAACAGCAACAGAAGCAGTAACGGTAACAAACAGTAACGGTAACAGAAGCAGTAACGGTAACAGAAGCAGCAATGGTAACAGAAGCAGTAACGGTGACAGAAGCAGTAACGGTAACAGAAGCAGTAAAGTTAACAGAAGAGGTAACGGTAACAGAAGCAGTAACAGTAACAAAAGCAGTAACGGTAACAAGCAGTAACGGTAACAGAAGAGGTAACGGTAACAGAAGCAGTAATAGTAACAGAAGCAGTAACGGTAACAGAAGCAGTAACGGTAACAGAAGCAGTAACGGTTACAGAAGCATCAATGAAAACAGAAGCAGTAACGGTAACAGAAGCAATAACGGTAACAGAAGCAGCAATGGCAACAGAAGCAGTAACGGTAACAGAAGCAGTAACGGTAACAGAAGCAGTAAAGTTAACAGAAGAGGTAACGGTAACAGAAGCAGTAACAGTAACAAAAGCTGTAACAATAACAGAAGCAGTAACAGGAACACAAGCAGCAACGGTAACAGAAGCAGTAACGGTAACCGAAGCAGTAACAGTAACAAAAGCAGTAACAGGAACAGAAGCAGCAATGGTAACAGTAGCAGTAACGGTAACAGAAACAGTAACGTTCAAACAGAAGCAGTAACGGTAACAGAAGCAGCAATGGTAACAGAAGCAGTAACGGTAACAGAAGCAGCAATGGTAACAGAAGCAGTAACGGTAACAGAAGAGGTAACGGTAACAGAAGCAGTAATAGTAACAGAAGCAGTAACGGTAACAGAAGTAGTAACGGTAACAGAAGCAGTAACGGTTACAGAAGCATCAATGAAAACAGAAGCAGTAACGGTAACAGAAGCAGTAACGGTAACAGAAGCAGCAATGGTAACAGAAGCAGTAACGGTAACAGAAGCAGTAACGGTAGCAGAAGCAGTAACGGTAACAGAAGCAGTAAAGTTAACAGAAGAGGTAACGGTAACAGAAGCAGTAACGGTAACAGAAACAGAAACAGTAACAGTAACAGAAGCTGTAACGGTAACAGAAGCAGTAACGGTAACAGAAGCAGCAACGGTAACAGAAGCAGTAACGGTATTAGAAGCAGTAACGGAAACAGAAGCAGTAACGGTAACAGAAGCGTTGATAACGGGTATCGGTAGCAGTAACGGGTGTTTGTAACAAAGACGGGTATTTGTAACAGTTGTGGGTATCGAAAATAGTAGCAGGTGTTAGTGAAAGTAACGGGAATTGGTATTAGTAACGGTGTGGTAACGACAGAAGTAACAGAAACAAGTACAATCACAGTAAATGGTAACAGTATCGCCTACAGTGACAGAGATGGCAGTAGTGAAAAAATTATATCATAAGGTAGCCCCACCGGCATTAAAATGGTACAGGTATTTTTAGTTCTAGTGGTTATAGAAATATTTGGGAAAATACAGTGACAATGAAAGTGACAGTTACAAATATGGTGTACGTAGATACTACCATGTTCTCATTTGGCTTGGGTTACAGGCCGAAACTGAGCTCTTTTTGGGTTTTTTTTCAACAGACAACTGCGACGAACCGAAAGACTGCGTCTCCCCGCAGATCCGAGAAGGTTTGGCTGCTCTTGCTTTGGAACCTCAAGCCGAAGAGCCACATGAAGGAGAAAAAACAAAAAATGCACA
This sequence comes from Hydrozoanthus gracilis, assembly GCA_025388745.1. NCBI lineage: Eukaryota > Metazoa > Cnidaria > Anthozoa > Zoantharia > Hydrozoanthidae > Hydrozoanthus > Hydrozoanthus gracilis. The sequence continues at coordinate 7,976 of JANVCF010250146.1, forward strand.
AAGTGACAAACCGCCTGTACAAGAATGTACTGCTACATCGTTTTTCAAAGACACTTAGCACGTTATTTTTTGTTTCTGAACAAACTTTGTCATTTTACTTTTCGTTGTCTGAAGTTTCAAAAAAATTAAGCAGTTAGCTTTAGCTTAATTAACGTTACTCCAATTCTTCGTTCTGAAGGTGTTTTCGCGTGCTATCCCGAAATACTGCGCACGAAATGAGGAAGAAAACCAATTTTTAATGCATTTGATCCAAAAGTCTCTATCGATTACAAAGATGACTAGTTTTTGGTGATTTAAAAAAATATTTTTATCTTTATTTTTATACAGATGCAGCGATAGTGTCCTCAAAAACCTTTGTACTGTGAATTACTTCACTGGAAGGAAAAATGAACTCGGTGACGTAATCAACAACTTGAACGACAAAAATTACAGAGGAGTGGTAGTGATTGCTCCACCGGGTTATGGAAAAACGAGTTTTGCAGCTGAGGTAGCTGACCAAATTGTTTCAGAGGGAAGGGATGCTATCTATGTCAGCTCACGTGGGGTTACTTCTCTCGAGGATCTTGGGTATGAAATCATCCAGGCCCTCGGTTTTGAGCCAGGCCTTAATCCTAAACGAGAGGCACTGGTTCGATTGCGGTCGCTTGAAAGAGACACAGTTCTCATTGTTGACAACCTTGACGATCTACTTCATGTGGATGGAGACAAACAGAAACAATTAGAAAATATAACAAGTTGTGAGTCTCATGGAACACAGATTGCAGAGGTGATCGAGCTTCTAAGAACAGAGTTAGCAACTGCAAGAAGCATAACTGGTGCCGAGGGGTTTTTGGACTTTCTGGAAGAAATTGAAGGGACGTGCACAAGAGTGAAAACGTTAATAACTTCGCGAGAGGAAGTTGGGTATGGTAGAGCTCTCCTATGGAAACTAAAATTAGATCCTTTGCCCCTCAGTGATTCCGCAGAGCTTCTGATGAAGCTTTGTAAGGCGTTAAACCAAGAGCAAGCAAATGACCTTGCTAGAATTTGCGACGGCATACCGTTGAACTTGTGCAACATCTCGTCAACGATTCAGTGGAAAGGGTACGAAGCAACGGAGAACTTACTCTCAGAATACATTTCTGACCTTAGTTCTACCTCGCCATCTATGTTAATGGAGGTTTTTCGTTCGCAAAGAAAGTGCCTTGACTTTGCCTTTCAGCGACTCGATCCAGTCCTTTAAAATCTTCTTGTTGCTGTTTCAGTGTTTGAAAGACTGTTTACGTACAAACATGCTGAAGTAGTTAGTGAAGCTGTTATGACGTCAGCAAGTGTGACACAAAACCTGAAGGATTCGTTGAAGAGCTTAGAGAAGAGTTGCCTACTGCAATACGACGTCAAAACAAAACAATACCTCATTCACTGCTTTACGAGAAATTTTTGCATTGCTCTTGCAGATAATGAACCATTCAAAGACTGCTACAGCGTTGCTAAGAAGAACTTTACCACCTTCTTTACAGATCTTCTGGAGAAACTTTACAAAAAGTTCCTCAGCAAAGAATCTCGTGAAGCACTGCTGGAGTACAAAAATGAAAAGGTGAACATGAAACAGTTGTTTACTTGGTGTTCAGATGACAAAGAGATTGATGTCGAAACAGGGCGAAAGGTTGTTGACGTCATCAACATGGCAGCGCCGATGATTGCAAAGGTGACAGGAAGAGCAGAATTTGTGCTCCTTTTCAGCAAGCTAGCTTGCCGATGGGAAGGTGATCCCAAGTGTTTCAGCGACTGTCTTGTGTCCATTGGCATGAAGATTGTTCTTGCATGTACGTGTTCACCTATAATGTGTGTTACAGCCCTTGAAAGCGCAATGGCGTACCTTGAGGAAGCGTACTACATACAAGAAAAGAATCACATCACAGATGGTAATGGACGAGCCCAGTGCCTTGCGAAACTTGGCCGCTGTAATCTGCGTAAAGGCTTGATTGAACGTGGTTTTGAAATGCTCACCGACGCCAAAAACTTGCGTTCTGACCAAGTAGAAACTAGGCCAACAGAAGTTAACCGCGTTTTACTGGCCGTTTGTTTCAGCGACTTTGCAGGTAAATAAGAACTTAAAAGATAAGTTGCTTGTTCGGAATACATAATAAAAACCTTATAGTAACCACTAGATCTTTGTGTTTCTTTATAACAAGTTGCACAGATAGCAAGAGCAACAGTGTGGGTATGATCTAGAACTATTGTTCTTAGAAACGAACTATTTAGCTTGCGGATAAAGTAAATTTCTTGAAAAATATGCAATCAACAGAATTCCTTTCGACCTACTGTGAGATATAGAGGATCAGCCAGTCCATACATAAAGAGAAACAAATGTCAAAACGTTGTCAGTGCCAGACTCGGTATCGTAATGATACAGTTACACACAAAAACGCACGATAAGGCTGTGGCTATCCGGCCTTAGTGATTGCCCTCTCTATGAAAAATGAGAAACACGTAAAATCGTTGTCAATGGTAAACTGGTTGGTATCGTTTTACTGTTCCAAAAGCATACTTGTGAGCGATTTATTGTGACATGTCCTCCACACACATGCGCTTGGCAACTTACAGGTACTAACAGACGTCACTGTCGCGTCTCACACTACTCCTTTTTTTCAAAAGAAAGTGAGCCCGAGTATAACTGGCAGCATTGGTAAGCGGTTTTGTCTTCTATGGTGTTCCACCAGTACAAGACTACAATAGGCTCGGATACCAAAACAATATTAAGCTCTTGAACCAAATGTTCGAGAAGGCTCCGGTTATTCGGCCTTACTTTCTACCACCAAAAGGACTTGTAGTTCAGATCTTCTTTTGCCATGGCAGAGCCCCAATTGTATGTCAGTTGGCTAGTATTTGCAAGCATGGTGGAAGTTACTCTGGGCTCAACAAAGCCAAATCCGGGCAGCGGTCAGAGAGGGGTTTGAACCCGGGACCAACCACCAAGCAACTCTGTTTCCTCAAACATTCCACTAGTGTTATTACACTTACGTCAAAAAAGTTGTAGAGTATTTGTCATTTTTAAAATCGATGTTTTCCCTTTTCTAGCCGCTTATAGCTACACAAGCAACTTCCTTTCCGCTCTCAACTTGAGTCTCGAATTTGTGCTTCCCGAGTACGAGACGATCCTGGGAGACCATCCGTACGCAGGAACTGCACTCAACAACGTGGGTAACTACTATCAGGCTATGGGTGATTGCGATAAAGCTGTCAACTACATCGAGAAAGCACTGAGCATGCGCAAGTCTTTGCTTGGAGACCACCAGGAGACGGCTCGCTCGTACTATGACCTTGGCTTGACCCTGAAAGGTATGCATGTCATAGACTGCAAATAAAAACAGTTTCTGCCTTCTTTTGCACTAGTTTTTGAAATATAAGTATGGTATATGTTCATTTTGAAAACTGTAAACATGTTTGATCAAAATGAAACGAAACTACAATAAGTTCTGATAAACCAAGAACTTGTGCAAAGAGATGCATTTCTGATCTATTGCATTTATAAACTTTAACTTTGATTGGTCCAGAAATTATGCTAGTTTGAAATAAACCAATTGTGCGTGATAACAATAACGCGTGTTCTGACGTGCAAACAAAAACAAATGTCTGCCCAGATTTGTTTGAACTATTGCGATGGTTCCATCTTTAGTCTATCTGAACAAAATCTTGTGTCTGCTTGCACAAGACCACATATTGAAGTAGTGTTTAACTTGTCTAAAATTTCGTATCTTTTAACAATGCAAAATATCAACCAATCCTTGAGGATAACTTGGTACACTCTTTTCTAAACCTGTAATGAAGGAATAACCCCTGTCTTTTTAGGAAAAGGTTGCACAAGCACATTTTTAGTTAGCTTAAGTTTGTTGGTGAGGTTAAGTAGTTTTGATTGCAGACATTCTAGTTATAAGTTATAAATGTTTAAATTAGCTTATAAATTTTTTTGTGCTCGGCAGAGAAAGGGAATTGTGAAGAAGCCTTAGAGAATTTCAAGCGAGCAGCTGAAATACAAGACAAGGGTCTGGCACCAGAAGATTGCATTTGTGTTGGACATTCTAGGAAAAGAGAAAGAAGCAATGGAAGCCAGATATTAGTTGAGGAAATCCTCAAAAAACTGCCCGGAACAAAAGAAAAGGAAAGCAAACTGGCAATCAGTCCAACCAAGCCAGTTGACTTTCCTCCAAAACCGAAAATGACCTAAAATGTTGGTAGAAGGACTTATTTTTTTAGCATCTCCAGGGAGTATTTGCGGTATAAACAGCAAACCGAACCGCCAAATGTTCGATCAGGAACGCAAAACTACCCTTAAAACCATAAAGCACGAGCTTAACAGGATTTTCTGCACCGATTCAAAGTATTGATTATGAAGAAATCTAGCTAGAACCTATCGTTCTTTGCCTTTGGATGTTGAAGAATTTGGGAGTACGACTGTACGCCCTATATACAACTCGGGCTTTAAAATCGAAGTTGGTGCTAACTACTGAAATTTCAACCTCGAATAGTGCGTTTCCAGCGTTCTGATTGGTTCACTTAATCTAGTACAGCATTGACCATATATTGACTTTAAAGCGTTGTCTGAATAGATTTTAAGTATTAATTATAAAGGGTGGAAAACACATATTTTTAATATTTATCCCACTCGCGCTTGTTGCTTGTGAGATAACTTTGGGCCACTCGGCGCTATAAGCACCTCTTGGGCTGTTTTCCATCTCATATACAACGCACGTTTTTGAAATAATTGTTAGACGCAGCACAAAGGCGCAGAGGTTTACAAGATCTGCCCTTGCTCTTCAAATGTTAGGAATGCCAGGTTTATTATAACTAGATTTTATTCAAATTTGAACGTTCTCTGTGCGTTTTTTTAGTTATCATTTATATTTTGATTTGAATTGTAGCTCCAATACCGCTATCTTATTATGTAGAGTCGTTTCATTTACTGGGTTATTTTTCTAAGACGAAATACACAAACAAAATCCTAAGAACTTCAGTAATTTGAAAGTTAGACTACAAGTTCTGTTCCAAAATGAAACACGTTTACAACAACGAAAACAATTCATTCAATTCTTAAACGTTCGTAATTTTTACTGACAATACAAGCACTTACTCTAATCATTTTTTTAAATCTAGGAAGCTAAGTAACAACACAGCTAAATTACTAGTCTGGTGTGTGAAGATAGCTTGAGAAAGTTCCATTAATCAAGTTCTGCTACGAGTTTGTACCAGTAATCAAGACAAACGAAGCCAGAACTAGAATGTTTTAGACGATACCCAGCGAGGGTTGAGTTACAAATGGAGATCCCAATCCGCGTACAGAAGCTAGAAAACATTCGGAATGGATCTACAACATCTTGACGGTTTTTTTGTACTAATAGATCAAAAAAATATGTAAATAGTAAGTACATTCTTGGCTTGTGAATATAGCCTGTTCTTAATCAATATTTGTTGGAAAAAATATTGTTTAACGTCGTTATTCGTGACACTGTTGTGTAACCCAGCGAGTCGGTGACTCGTGCCTTGTTTTTAAGTTTTATTTAGCGGGGCGAATGTCTCTTCTCCGGCAAATCCAAGATAGGTGAACTTTTTCCCAATTTTTTCGTTTGTTTAATTCTAGACTGAATTTGTAAGATTTTGTATAGGAAAATCCACCCTAAACTACCTACCTACTTTGATTTCAGCGATTGCAAAAAGAAAACACTCTTAAACACTTTCAATCGGTCCCAAAATAAATACAAGTGGCAAACACAAGGTGACTTCAAAAAAGAGAAGATTTTATTTCCAATATTTTGACGTTTTACTAATTTTCTAGCGACGCTCTACAACTGATAGCTTTTGTATGTGCATACAAGTGTCTCACCTTCCCATAAGAAAAAAAAGAAATTCAGAAAAAGTGAACTGTGATTTTTCACGAGTGGTCCTCCAACCTTACTTCAACGGCGCTTATTGTAGTTTTCATGAACACGGTTTTGAATAGCTAAATGTTGCAAAACCTATGATATCCAACGCTAAAGTGAGTCTAGTCAAAATAAAAAAAAACACAAATTACTCAAATTCAACACTAAGGAGAAAACCATTTTGTTCTAGTTGCAACTGTGAGTCTTTCCCTTACAAACTCCATTCGTACAACGGTCGTTGGTGGTGTGTGGGTTGCCATCGTTACACGGAGCACCATCAGCGTCGTTGTGCCAAACGCTTGGAGTTGTAAGCTTGCAAATTTGACAGGGATTACTCGGATTATGTTCTCCTTCCAGGAACAACTTCCCTGTAAATGAGTAATTTAACATTAGTCTTTGACTGATTTTGCTCTTTTTAAGTGCCTTGAATACAAACACCTAAAACGGCACATACAGCTTAATTTACCTAAATTAATAAATCTCACCGTGTCTGTTTATTTCTCATAAATATCTTTGTTCTAACATTTCCAAGTCTCAAAGTCATTGACTTTGTGAAAATAAAAGGGAGTTTTAAAATCAAAATCTCAAGTTATCAACTTTGAATCAATGTACAAATTGGGTCATTTTAGTTTCTTAAGATTATTCCTAATTTCGCAATTTAAAAGAGCTAGGGATTTTTTGATAACACCGAATAAACCCATTTTTATCAGTTGTAGCATTGCCAATGACATCAAAGAGTACAAGTGCATTTCAGTGTAAAAACATTAACAAGTAGCTTGTGTTTAGCTCGACATTTCCGTCAAAAATTATTTTATCTCAACACACCGTAGCTTTTATTACTTTTATATTTTTATGAAGTACGTAGAAAGAGAAAAAAAGGAAATGTCGAGCTCAATACGGTTTTCAACTCTTTTTCTTGCTGCCTTGCAAGAACTTTCAACAAAATGAAATGACGCTCTTACTAATGTTTTGATGCTGTCATTATATTCTATTGCCGATACTTTTGCGCCAACGTGTGTTTGTTTATCATATATGTTATGAGTGTTTCGTCGGAAAACCAAATAAAAAACACAGAAAAAAGCGAAGAAAAACAAAGAAGTAACGTCAGCAATATCTTTACAAGTGAGGATATGGAAAAAACCTCTCTCGATCCTGGGTGCAGTTTGATATAAAATCTACGAGTGTCGTATTTAATTTACAGTAAAAGTAAAACACTCGTATCTATAAAACAAAGGTGCTTGTTGGCTCGCAATTCTCTTGCATGGTAATTGTTTCCACTATACAACCAAAAAATAAATAACAAGTATTCATAAAACAATAGTTGTTTTAAAGTGTGGTTGAGACAGGAAAATACCTCCGATGTTACAGCGGCACTTCTTATCCACTGCGTTGTACCCAAAGCCGGGTTTCACATTGCACTGATTCCCGCCACATTCGAGACATATCTTTGCACCAGGTGCACAGTCCAGTTTGGTCCCCACGCATGCTCCATTGAGACAGACGTCGTTAGCAGTACAAATATCTTTATCGTCGCACCGTTTGTTGTTGTTTAACGACCAGGTGGTGGATCTTC
>JANVCF010250257.1:0-15438 GCA_025388745.1 Hydrozoanthus gracilis
TCTTTTTATTAACCCACAAAGTTTTTAGACTTTATCAATGATTATTGTAAATATTTCTAATCTCGAAATGAATATTTTACATTTTTGGTTTTCATATCTTTTTATTAATATTGTTATTACTATTATTATCATAACCATTATTATTGTCATTATCATTACTACTATCATAATTAGTATTATTACTATTATCATAATTATTATTAATAATATCATTATTATTGTTATTATCATTTATTATCACCTACCTCATGAAGGAATGCAGTTGAACGTTTGAGGGCGGACATTAAACCTGGCAGGCAAAAATGTGTAATCTCTGGCGTTGTTGGGTCAGCATAGATTTCAAATGGCCTACAAAAAATTGTATAGAAGAAAGCTTTTCAGTAAATTACTTTTTATTATGACAATATTTCTGATTAATATGAAGGAAAATATTATGGTACAGTATCCTAACAACCTAAAATTGAAGAATACAGTACACCTTTATACATGTTGGAAAATTATTGTATCGACCAAGTAATCACTAATACAATGTCCTTAGAACATTTAATGTAACATTAGTAACAAATTGCCTGTATTTACTATTAAAAAAATATTGAATCATCAGAAGCTGTCTCATTATCATGTGATGGATCTATGGCTTTGTCCTAGGGCGCTTTGTCTTTTCTGTACACGCCTTCCTTCTAGTCATCAGCATACCACAAAATTAATTATACCTGCTGTAGCAGTGCAGAGTATCTTTTTATGAAGAGCCATTGTTTCTAACTTAACATTATAGTGGAATCAGCTAAAAAACGAACAACTTCGAACTGATACTGATTGCAACTGGCAAATTAGTCAAACAATTTATTTTTGGTGTGTACTTTTTAGCTCCTCTAGAAACTTTCCCGGTTAGCAAATCCCGCCCAGGAAACACAGAACACTACATAACGTTTTATTTATTCCAGTTTTAAAATCATGGTGGAACATGCCCCTGGACCCTCTCCCCTAGGAGTTTACGTCGTCCGCTAGCTGAACCACTGCATCCGGTGCTTCCAAACGCAAACAAAAACACTGATTACAGCAACATTCAGCACAAGAAAGTCTCTTGCCCCTTACTTGATACTGAGAGTGAACAAAGAAGTGAAGCGCAAAACGGAAAGACTGTTTGTTAGCACAGACAACTTTTTACCGATTTTCTGTTAATTTGTAAAAATAAACTTTCGCAATGCATGCCCTTTGCTAACCACTGTTTAAGTGTTGGTCTAAATGAGGCAGTCTTTCTAAAGTGTAAGAGATATAATCCACCATTTACATTAGAGTCTGTCGCGTGGCTCTGAATTTGGTAAACAATACACCGAGAGACACAATATCATGCACACAGTTCCATTAATTCTGCAGGGATTTTTAGCCTTGTTTGCAACAGACAATTTTTCCTTTCATAGTTTTCCGAAGGATGAAAAACTGCAAAATCTAAAAAAACTTAGGCGTGCTTCAAACACCGTATTTTAACCGTATCGAAAAAAATTCATGAATTAAATTTGGTGAAAATACAGTGTTTGAAGAAGTGCACCGAGTGAAATATGCTTCCACCTAATGGATAATACGGTAGAAATTCAATTCATTGGAAATAAATTCGGTGTTTGAATCATCGGTTCAATTAGCTCTGGATCAAAATCAATTTAATTTGGTACGGTTAAAATACGGTGTTTGAAGCAGGCCTTAAAGACATCCAGCCTCAGTTAATAAACGGTTGAGATGTGATGCTTGTCCCCTTCCACAGCCTCTGAAGTATTTTTAACTTTCTTTTCCAGAAAGACGAAGCAAATAATGCAATATTTTTGTCAAAATAACCTTCTTCCTGCATCACTACTGTTCACCACTATCTTTGTTTAACTCATTGAGATAACGTGACTGACTGGTGGAATTATGATTAACGTAAAATTGAAGAAAAGATTAATCTAGAATAAACTTTCATACCCAACTGCAAGAGCAATGTTTGGAGCTGATGTTGGGATGTTTAACACGTATTGGAACGTCTTCTTTCTCTCATCATTTGAGTAAACCTGTTAATTGAAAGGAAAGGTTCATTAAGGGTGGCGAATATTAACAAAATTTGGTTTTAGTGTAGGATTTAATCATGTGCGAACTTTAAGCTTTGCATTTTATTGTGGATGAATTGTATTAATGGAACTGAAAGGAGTGTAATTTGTATAGGTAATCACACTACTTTAGAGTTCAACTTAGAAGTAATTTGCACGATTGGGGTTTTTCAAATCGTATCAATATTGCATGAACCCGTAGGGACGATGATCGTGGATGTCATTTTAAATATGTAGTGTCAGATAAGAAAAGAAAAAGTTTCAGGCACTTTAAATTAACAAAGCATGAAATGTTATTAGCACCTTACCTGTTCAACAAGATCACCTGAACTGACAGCCACCATGTCGGCATCAACTGTCACATCAATGTTCCAAGTACACACTTCGGAGTACGCATCCACACATGGGAACCAGAGCCTGCAGTAATCACAAGTGGACCACTAAACAAAGGTGAACTCCAAAATGTTTAAAATATAATTAGTTTTCAAAACAAGGTTGTTGATTAAATAAAAAATTAATTTTTGAGTCACAAGTTGAAAGCTTAAAAAAAAATTCTGAGTCAGTGACGAGAATTGAGCCCGCAACACTCTGATTACCCTTCAGATGCTCTTACCACTGAGCTACAGACTCGCATCTAGGGTACCGAGCCACTGGTTAACTTTTTGTCTACTCCTGCTTGACATTTCACTCGATATGTCCAATAGTATATTGCTACTATATGCTTTTATTCTCAAATGTTAGTTTGCAACTTGGATACATACAGTTGAAGAAACTATTGATTCATAAGTTAAAAGCTAAGAAAAAATCCGGAGACACTGACGGTTCATTTGTAAATGCTTTTGTTGTCAAGGCTTGCTTGGCACAACTAACTCAAAACCATATAAATAATTCTGTGATCTTTTAAAATGTTTTTAAAAATAAAATCTGTGCGTGCATAGAGCAAGAACTAATAGCCAGTCCCATCATGGCAAATCCACAGAGAAGAGCCCAGAAAATGACACAGACACCGAAAGTGTTAAGCTATCAGTTCGAATCGACCAACCAAGAAGGTGTACGGACAAAGATCCGGAGGACGAAAACACTCACAAAGACAAACTTCTCAAAGCAAATAGCTATAAGGGAACCGATAGAGGATACATTGGCGAATAATGATCCCACTTTATTAGCAGTAGTGAAAAATTTAAGTTCAGTTTGAAATATGTTGTCGAGATGTTGTCAAAATCATGCCTCATCAAGTTAGCGTTTTTGTTCAGTAAAGGAAAAGAGGCAGCAAAAATATTTGGTCCTGGACACTGACCTTGAGCTATTTCCATAGGTATAAGTAAACATGTGGGCTGATCTCTGCAACAAGAGAGCGATGACAAAACAGTTAACCATCATTCCACAACATCTCGACTTCATGAGCAACACTTAATATTATATCGCAATGTACCTTAGAACTACTAAACAATCACAACATTTGGAATTTGTGTTATAAATGCTAAAAAAATCATCTTAGTTTTGCATCCCTGTTAATTAAGTTATAATGCCCTTTCATAGTCACATGCTAATAAGTTTGTTGCCTAGGATACAAGAGCTGATAAAAATAATGACAAATTTGAAATTCTTTGTTGTGGCAGTTCTAATATCAGTACCTGACCAAATCTGCTTTTTAAAAAAAGCATATTTGTGCCAGTATAGACAGGCTATTTCACAAACTATCAATTATTATTAGAATCACAACAATTTGTCACTAATATTAGAACATAAATTACATGTAATTTGATAAAATTCAAAACAACTTTTCATATTCGACTTGTTTCAAAACTTTTTGTGAATCATTAAACAGGGTGGGGACATCAGAAATCACTTCAAAAGTTATCTTAACTAATACCGTAAGTAACAGATACAGTAGTTTAAAAAAGGAATCCGGAAAATCTTACATAAAAACCCTTCATAAAAGCTAAACAATATTGAGGAGGAGGTCAGTGAATTCCCTCCTGACTCCTCCCCCCTTAATTGATAATTTAAGCATTAATGCTTGCATGAAATTACTGTGCAAGTTACTGTTGTCAAAAAGGGCACAATAGATTGGCATGAAGTCAAAGGCTTATCAACATTGCTCTCCAATTGTTGCACAAGTCATTTAAGCTTGAACTCACAATCCTAGGATTATGAGTTCAAAAGGCCACTGTGCTGTAGACATTTACTGGTAGTTATAAATAGAAGAGATTAGTTTAAAAATCAGTCTCTAATTGTAGGGTATAGTGAAAATAAACGAAGTGACTTTGTACGAAATACTAAATTCTCCAAAGAGTTAAGAGGAGATAATGTGGATGAGATAAAGAGAATTGAAAACTTCATAAAAAGATGAAATTGAGATTTGCGACTTTGAATGAAAGGCTACAGTAGAGTAATGACATACCTGGGCAAAAGTGCCTTCTCCTTTTGGGATGACAAATTGTATTCCACCAACTGGTTTCTCAACGGAGAACTCAATACTCACTCGGAATTTGCGCAGCTCTTAAAGAACAAAAAGATAACTGTACCTCACATTTACAATCAACAAACAAATGTCCAAAAGAGTTATGTTTATCTAAATGCCACACATTGTTCTACTGTATAGTTCAAAGACAGTGGGGGTTACTAGGGGTTGACAGGGGAGATTGGGGAAAAGCAGAAGTAGCCTCACTTTTACCACAATAAATACTTGACTCAGCTTCTTCACCTACACCATGTACTTAATAACCAAAATGAATGAATTGGAAATTTGAAATACAACATGATACCATTTTTAAAATATGTAAGAAGGTAATTACTATAATTCTAAATAAGTTCTAATAAGTGGTAAACCCTGAACATGTGATCATATACTGTTCAGTGTGAGAAACAAGATACAAGGCATGTAACATGACATGTAAACCTAAGACATGTGACTTGTAGGTCTGCTGTATTTCCACAAACTTACAAAAAGTGAAAGACTTAAGACCCTGTTACACGAGGCAATTTTTTCAGCAACTTGCAATGCAATGCCATAGCATTGCAAGTTGCGGAAAAAACTTCACGTGTAACATCCCTCTCTGCAATTTGCTATGCAACAAAAAATTTAGAAGCAAGTTGCAGAGAAACTTGAACCATCTTCTACTTTTTGCAACATTGCAAAGCCAGGTGCAGCATGTAACATATGCTTTGCAACCTGCTTCGCAACAAACTGTCGCTATCAACGTGAAAAAGCTAATCAAATCAGAGTATTGTAGTTATGATGCACACCGGAGTAAACAAAGATGGCAGAAGTTGGTAGAAAGGAAGTAAAGCTAGGAGAAAATGGAAAGTTGAGCTGTTAAACTATTTGAAGGAGCAGCCATGTTTATGGAAAAGCAGAAACTGGACGAGTCAAGAACGACAGAAAGCGAGTGAAGAGCTGCTTATCCAATAACAACAACAACGACAAAACTGCTTTTTTACGACAGTCTTCCATCACAAAAAGTGTAAATTTAAAATCTTTTAGCTGTAAGCAGCAAGCCGGTGCAATGCCAAAAAAGTAAACAAATGGTTGTGTGTTTCAATTTGCATGCGTGAAAGTTATTTTAACTGGGAGAAACTGCTGATGTATCGTTTTATCGCAGGCAACGAACGAGATCATTGCGAGTTGCAAAAAAATTGTCCGTGTCTGGTGTGTCACTGCAACTTGCAATTTTTCGTTATCGTCAACATTGTGTTGCAAGTTGCTGAGAAAATTGCCACGTGTAACATGGCCTTAAGTGATAAAAAAGTGATGCATTTATAGAGTGCCATTTCCGTATAGATTATACTCGAAGGCACTTTACAATGATGAGTTTACCCCCAGCAAACTGGAAGAAACATGACAGCAACTTCGAAGTAGTCCACCCCCATGTTTGCTTGTACGCATTTTTAATTGCCAAACCTGGAAGGATGGAAACATGAGTGGCCTTTAACGGGAAAGAGGATCACCCAACTATTCAGCCCTCAATCGTTGCAGGGATCAAACTGGGGAACTTGGATTAGAAGGCAGAGATCTTACTAATGCACTAACCAGTCTGCTATACCACTATAACTAGTATTAATAAATAATATATTATTGCTTACCCATTACACAAGCCATACACTCTCGAGGAATTCTGATGGTCAGCTCTCCCCCTCCAGTTTCTGGATCAACTTCATTTATTGCATTTTGTTCACATGTTAGAAAGTAATCAAGATTTCTCCTAAATCACAGAATCGGTAAAATTAAAGTTAGATAGATAATATATATTAACTGAGATGGTCATTTGTATTTCTTAGGTTGGTTATTTGTCTATTTGACTTGATGCATGGGCATCAGTTGAGTTGACTCCGAAAGATTACTGGTTCAAAGCAACAAAGCTCTTCTGACAACTGAGTAACTTCTTGAATTCTTGTCTTACAGTGTACTGTAAATGAGACAATAGGTGTCTAGGTTTAGATGTACAATCATTGCACCCATTTCTGGTTTTTGTTACAATATTTTGAAATTTCTATGGATGATGTTCTTAGCGGCAGAGGTTAGGATGGTCAGTTAAGGGTAAACAGGATTCTCTTTTCACTGTCAAGTTCTAAAATTTGGTGTAGATGCAGGTTCAATGGGTGCAAAAACTAATGGTTAACTAATTGTTTTCTTGGATAGAGAGTCCAATGCACAGGAACATAGTTGAGGGGTTAATATAAATCCCAGTATAATTAAAAAAGAAACCATTCAATAATATTATTTCAGTACATAATTATTATGAGAAAAGAAACTAATGATTAAAAGGAAGCAAACTATTTTAGACTTACTTTTTGACATCAGCGCAAACCACCTTGCAGGGATCTTCATTTTGAAAGCCTGCATCGTACCAGCCTTTGGTATTTCTATCATCTCGAACACAAATCCTTGATATCCCTTTAGTAAGTTAAGAGTGTTTTGACATGTAGCTAATGGCAACAAAAGAATACATACTTTTTATCCTTTCAGAGAGCTGTTCTTACTTCTTGAAACTTGCAATTTGTGACATGAATTGGTAGAAAACGTTGCTAGATATTCCTCCAGAGCCTGTATTACAACTTTTTAACAAGAATTTAAACATGTAGCTGACTGTTTGTTAACTTGACATCCATCTTAAACCCTGCGCATACAACAAAGGTTTCTTAACACAGTACAGCATAAAACACATACTCATAACAATGTCACTTTGAAAGTCTATTTGTCTTGGTATAAGTGTGGAGCTAACAAAACGGCTTAACTTACTTTACCTACTTATTCAACTGATCGACCAAGTTAAAGGTGATTTCAATTCTCCCAACAAAATCACATATCTCCAATACTATGGTTGGGGGGCCTAGGCCCCCCAAATATTTTCTGGCTAACAACAGGAATTTTTGAATTTCAAATTTTATAATGAACTACAAGAATTTCCACTGGGCCCCTGCAATAATGTTTTGCTTCCACCACACATGGAATTTACCAATGAAAGCATTTGTTGAATTCGGGGCTGAAAGGTTTAAACAGTAAAATAAACTTTAGCTATGAAAAAGGATACTGCATTGTTTACAGTTGAGCTTGAGTCTTGATCCACTGTTTGTCAATGGTACAAAGTGTAACTCCACATAACCCTGTTGAAAAATACATTATAAATACAGTAGAAAAACAGTTCCTCTATTTCATTCAAGTCATTAAGAAAATAACTGACCGCCTAGTCAGGTCCAGGACTTATAAGGCTTGGACATGTTAATTTCTCTTAAATAAGCCCTCCACCCTGAATAAGCCTGCACTTTGAATAAACACCACACCAAAATCTTGGTGAAAATAATAAGTGCTTAATCAAGGATTTGCAGTACTCATTAAGTGTCATTTGAAACGTCTCAAAAGTAATTGATCTACAGTATCTGTATGAAACTCTCATGTAGCACAAACCAGAGACTCTATTCAATGCTATTTTAAGGCCTTGGAAAACTCACAAACCTTCAAGACTGACAACACTCTGGTATTCTGTTTCACAAAGCCCCTTCAACCTCTCAAACCAAACATCTAGCTAAGTTCTATTTTGTTATTTTGATTTTAAAGTGAAAGAACTGACTCCAAAAAACATAGGAAAACAAAACAATAACTACAGTGGAACCCTGCCTTATGGTCACCTCGCTAATACAGCCATCTTGTTATAACAGTCTTTTTTTGGTACAAAATGTAGACCGGTAAAATGTAGACTGGTAAAAATCAATACTGACTAGTTACTTGTAGACAGACCAAATAAATTCAAGTATGTTTTATATCAACACACATAATCATACATGATGCACAATTTTTACAGCCAGTCTGCATTTTGGCACCCAGGGCAACCTTTTAAAAAAGTGTAAAATGCAGACTGGCCCGATTTCGAGATTCTATCGCACGCTTGTGCTACTAAAAGACATAAAAGCAAATCACAAGAAAAACCGTCAAGGCATAGTATAATTATTACCAGATGAAATTGTAGATATGTAAAACATTTTTTTGGCCAGTCTGCATTTCGGCCTTACATGGGTGGCCTATTAGGTTTAAAACGCTGACTGGTTCTGTTTCGAGATTTTGTTGAAGGCTTGTGCTAATAAAACAGTCTGATAACTGGTTACCGGGCATTTCGTGTCTTTAGCTGTTCCTTTCAAAACTGTCACAAACGACCACGTTCTCCCAACCTCTAGATCTACCTTCACATTTCTGCGTGTTTACTACTGTCTAGACCGATATTTATCTTTAACTCAGCACACATTCCAATTATAACAGTAATTACAGCACTTACGAACACACACTTTCTCCGGAAGTCCACTGATGTTATGCACAGCGTTTGGTGAACTGTAATGAACAAAACGAAGCCACAATCGTTATTCAATCATCAACTTACGAATCATGGTTTGAAATAAAATGAACTAAATCCATGATAACTGGACCCGATTTCCGATTGCAATGCAAAAATCAAATAATCAGTTGAAATACTTATAATTTAAAGTTCCTCGGAGATTCACCAGCTTTCTTCATAACGCTACCTTTCATTTCCCCCTTTTTTTTGTCCACCATTTTGAAAATGCTGGCTCCCAGTCTTAGTGCGGCTACAGTAGGAGGCTTGGTACCGAATGCTCGTCCCCAGAGCCCATCGCTTCTCTTAGCCGGTGGGGAATCCTTCGGTGAGCTAACAAATACTGGCAAGAGACAAAGAGGCCCAAAGTTGGCTGAAATTATATTCTATCGCAGGTATGTCTCTAACACGTTTTCATTATTTAATGCCCATCTAGTTTTTTAATCAAATAAAAAGAAAACACATTTGCATACGTTTAAAAACTCTCAATATGCCATTTTTTATGGTTGCACCTGTAGCTCTAAGCTAACATTACTGTTTATTTATTTAGCTCCTCGTGTCGAGAAAAGTTGGAGAACCAAACAGATTTTACACTCAGGGGGACTACGTCCTTATCCGAGAAGACGTGGAAGGTCTAACCGTTTGCAGATGTTTGAGCAAAGTAAGACCCCGACACCGGGAATCGAACCCGGGTCTCGCGCACAACAGACTGGCGTCTGGCGCCTGGCACCTTACAAGCTGGGCAAACAAAAGGGCGGTTCGTGGAAAACGTTCTTGGGACAACAGTTCTCTTGAAGTTTTCACAAAGATGTAAGACAATACATTTTTTTAATGTAAATACTCCTTTCAAATGCAAGACTGAGAAAAATAAAAGTATCAACGGCTACCTTGATAACAAAAGTCGTCTTTAGGGGGGAAATAGCAGCAGAATTTAGATGCATTAGTAACTAGTACTAGATACTCTAATCTACCATTCAAAAGCGAATTAAACAGAACGAAAAATCAAACCGCAAATAAATTTTGTAAAGATATCGAACTCCAACTAGTATACACAGCGCCTACAAAATCTCTAGCACTAAAAACTCATGCAGTTAAGGGCCCTGTGCGGTTTGGGAACTCTGGTCGCCGGTCGAATATTTAAGTTTGCAAAATGTTTAACGAATAAACTAGAATGTGCCTATGCAAGCGCGAACGAGGTCGTATATTTGGGGGTTAAAATCGCCAGTGCAGTTTTTTAGGTTGACTAAAAAAGGAAATCCTGTGTTAGACCAAGAGCTTGGTGTTTTTTGTAGTCCCGTGTTTTAGCAAACGTGCGTACAAAACAAGAATTTAAGACAAAAGTCTTTTTGAGAACGTCCTATTACGAGTACATCTTTATCATTTACTGCATATCACATTCGGCACAACACGAGGAAACTCATACCCGGGGGGAAGGTGTATGCCGGGGTCAAAATGGTAGGGAGGACCGTCGGAAAAGTACCCAAAAGTACCCAAAAAAATACCAAGAAAATTTCTCCATCCTGGGTAGCTAGCGGGTCGCTCTGGGGAAGGGTACTCCCTATATCGGGGTGGTAAGTATGACCGTCGTATTTTGGGGGGGTTAAAATTAGCGGTCCGGTATTTTTAGGGGTTGTTAAAAGAAATTCTGTGGTAAACCAAGAGTCTGGTATTTCTAGAAAAACCCAAGCTACTGGACTGCTTGCAGTCCCGTGTTTTAGTAAATGTGCATACTGATAAGATGTTAAGAAAAAAGTCCTTCGACAAACGTTCTAATACGCGCGCGCCTTTATTTACTGCATGCGCATATGCGCCAATCCGCTAGCTGTCAAGGGAAAATTGTTTTTCTAGGGTAATTTTAAAACCAAGAGGTATTTTTTAGGGGGTAATTTTTTATCCTTTGGTATTTTTAGGGTATTTTCGGGACTTTTCCGACGGTCATCTCTACCGTTTCGACCCCGAAGTACCCCCCCCCCCCCCCGGGGAGGGGCGAGTCGGCGCTAAGTCCCCTCGTGTTAAGCTGAACATGGTACTGCAGTGAATAAAGGCGCACGCCATCCAAATATAGGGAGTACCTCCGGGGCGCCGACTGGCTGGCTCTTCAGGGGGAAAAAGTCAAATTTCAGTTTCAAATTTTTAGGGTATTTTTTACGGTAGAAAATTTTTATTCCTTGATCTTTTTATAGGGTATCTCGCAACCCTTTAACCCTGAAGCCCCCTCTTCCCTCCTCCTCCTGAGCGATTTGCTTTGAGGTCAAATTTGAATCGCTGGTGAGAAAGACACAGTAATAACATAACTGACTACCAGTTTAATAGTAACAGAAATGAATGTGTAAAATTCGGCGCGCGCCTTCTTGCATCCTAACTTGCTGATAATGTTTCGTGCCAGTATGAAATGTTTGTTCAGGCGTATTGAGTGAGTGACTAGCCGGCAAGTGTAGATCACGCATGGCCACTCCAAACAAGCCCTGCATATCCACAAGCGAATGCTTGTAGAAAAAGCACGAAGTTTTCCAATTTCAAATGTCAACGGAGATGAAAGCAACGCGCACTCTGGTTTATCCTCAACAATCGGAAATGAAAGCTGTTAAAACAAATAGAATCGAGAAATTCTGAATACATATAATGTCACGGTGCATGTATACTCTGTGACGTATAGGGGCGATCGGCGCCTGCATGTTCTTAATTGTAAACAGGCAGCGATTAAAAAAAACTCAACTAAAAAAATGTTGGTTGCGTATATGTGCATATCACAGCCTCAATTTTAAAAATTGGAGGTTTGATGTTTAAAAGTTGTTTACGCACGCAATGTTCTCCCTTGTATCACAAACAAATCTTTAAACACAGTTGCGTCAACTGTTTAGTCAGCCACAGAAATGAGCAGCTTTCAAACGCTTCCAATAACGATCGTATGTACAGAGCCGTGCATATGTGCAAACAATGCTTCTTCATAATCGGACAGAGCGTTAGCCGAGACTATCATTCCTGACTGGCACGAAGATGTATGCGTATTTTTTCTGTCTGGTGGCGCTCTCAAGTTTATCTCTTTCCCAAGGTACGTACTTGTTTATTTCTTTTTGTAGAGATGCGCACGTCTTACAAAAGTTTCTGTAAGCCATTCAGTTTTTCATTGGTATTTTTCTAGCTCTAAGGGCTTTTCAAACACTTCTAATCGATTTGCGGTAAATTGATAAAACTGCTTACCTGACTATTTTATGTCCGTGAGATAAGCTTTCAAAATACAGCATTCAGTGCAAATAATATTCAAAACATACGAAGGCGATTTATGGCTTAACATGGTTTGAAAGGGCTCCGAGCTGCTCTCTACTAGCGTTTACAACGAACTAGTGAGTTTTTTGTTCAAACACTGGGCCACCGGCCAGCTTCGCCATGATCATATAGAAGTGAACGGGAACTAGTAAGATTGATCTCACGCCTTTCAAATCACGTGACTTCACACATATCTCATGAGCTTAAGAAGTTTTCGCAGCTTTGGCGCTAAAAAAGCATTAGCATCTTCGTAAATTCTCTGCAACAGGTGTCTAAGCAAACTTTATACGGATCGAACTTTAATTCTAGGTATTTTGACTAGTTTGAAGAATTCGGTTCAGTTCCATTATAACGAACCTAGGTAGTACTAGTAGCGCTTAGTTGGTTGGTGAAAATATTGATGGAGAAACTGTGCGTCTCTTTCCCAAGGCACGTACTTGCCCATATCTCTTTTTATTGAGTTACTCTCGATTTTATCAAAGTGCTTAATTCGTTGGTCAAACCAAATTTGCATCTCTTTAGAACCTATAATTTGTTCCTCATACATGCACTATTTCCGTTAGGGTGTGGTCGGAAGCCATTCTCGGTTCGTGTGGTGAATGGCGACAATGCCTCACCCCACTCCTGGCCGTGGCAAATTTCGCTTCGTGTGAACGGACGGCATATTTGTGGTGGCTCCCTTATTGAACCTGATCTGGTGCTAACAGCGGCGCACTGCGTGGATAGAAACCCGTCGCCAAGTGGCTATACCGTCGTAGTTGGTAAGTATCTTTATATCCCTTAATCGTCAATTTTCAAGTTCACATGAGCTCCGAACCTGTCAACTTTTGAACCAGTTCTTAAAATCTACCAAGTGTTCAGTCATTTCGTCCTTCTTTAAATTTAAGTTAAAAAGAGAAACTGCGGGTTACAGCAAGAAGTCACAAATTTACTCGATTCGTATTTTCCAACAATAGAGTCAGAGCGGTTCTTTTTTTGTTGTTGTACCGTTTATAAAATCATTTTTGGACCAAAACAAAATGTTTCCAAGAGGTACTAATTTCTCTGATGTGATCACGTTTAGGATCGAACTAGCAGATTTTACTTTTCACTTGCCCGGCCATTTCTGTTTGTTTAGTCCGCCAAGGAAGTCCTGGTCAATTTTCATGGACATATGACTTTTCAGTTTGTGCCATCCTATAAATGTGATTTTAAAACATGTGCTTCGTATTTTGAAGAGGTTTTGAAGATGGTAATGAAAATAATTTAACAACATGCCGATCAATTGCTTTAGCTGTACGCGAAGTGAATTTAGAGATATAAACTATGTTTATGTTTGGAAGCTTTGTAATGTTATCAGTTAATTGATTCACAAATACTCTTTCTCAATTTCCAGAGAAAAAACTAGATTGGTGGTGAAGCTCCCGTTTTAGTCTTATCCTCTCTCTCCATTCCACTAATAAGGTCCTAGTTTAAATAGGTTATCATGCTAAACTGTTCCCTGAACAAAGAAGGTCCGGTTTGTTTTAGATAATCTCTGTAAAGGGCATATTGCTTATAAACCGTGCACCGTTCTTCCTCTCTCAGGTGCTCACAGACGTACAGGCACCACTTCGGTACAGCAGACATTCCGGCTGAGCAAGCTTTTCAAACATGCGCAGTTCAGTATGCGTCATTTCAGAAACGACGTCGCACTGTTGAAGCTGAGCCGTCCAGTGCAACTCAGTGACCAAGTGAACACTGTGTGCCTCCCCCCGTCGGGAAGCAGGGCTCCTGCTGGCGCTCGCTGCTACATCACGGGTAAGAAGAGTCGCCATGGTTACGTGTGATACTGAGACGGAAAACATGGGGCAGCATAGACGACTTTCGGGAGAGGGGTACTCCGGGATTAAAAACGTAGGGAAGACCGTCGGAAAAGGCACCACAAAACCCTTACAAATACAGAGGCATAAAAAATGTCCTCCCTAAAAGATATCTCTTGGTTAAAAAATTACCCTCAAAATAACCAATTGAAAATTAACGTTTTCCCTGGATAGCTAGCCGTGTTGTGCTGAATATGGTATGCAGTAAATAAAGGCGCGCGCGTATTGGGCGTTTGCCAAAGGGCTTTTTTCTTAACTTCTTGTTCAGTATGCACACGTGTTTGCTAAAACAAGGGACGGCAAGCAGTTTAATAGTTTCGGGTTTTCAACCCTAAAAACAAAAGGCTTTTGATCTCACACAAGATTTACTTTAACAACCCCTAAAAAATACTGGACTGACTTATTTAACCCCTAAAAAATCCGACAGCCACACCTATGCACCCTAATACATATAGGGAGAAGGGAGTACCCCCCCCCCCTTCCCCCGGGGACGATTATTGTGTAGCATTTCAAAGTCAATTCAAGCAGAATGACATAACCTTAGTTTGTTTAAAATCGCCAAGTTTAAGGGGAACGACGACTGTCGAGAAAAATAAAAGGAAACTTGACGCTCTCCTGAGATAGCAGCAAATATTATATTTTCATACCAACTGTCGAATTTTTTTAAAAAGGGCATGAAACGTGACTTACAGTTTTGTAGTGTTGGTATTGACGGCGTTTTGTTGCTCATGCACTTAGTTTTGAACTAAAGTCTTCTGATACACGCAGGACTTTAGCTAATGATATGTTGAACTCTTGGTTAACAATTAGGATACACATACAGTATGCACCCGCAAAAACTATCAAGTGGATTATTATAAGAACACTCAGGCTGAAATTTGGTTTAGAAAGTACCATAGACCTAAGAGCACATTCAGGGTAAAAATGAAAGTTGTTTTTATATAAAAAGATGGCCGACATGAAATACTGACGTAAATACTGTTTATTTTTAAAAACTTCAAAGATCATTATAGCACACAGATTGATTGCATTTAAAGGGATTTTCAGGGTATACTGTATACATTATGTATGTATGTAATGTATACATTTTTTTGGACTTTGCTAAACATAATTATGTGCCCAAGCAAATAAATGTTATCTTCTTGTTTCTTCAATTTGATTTTTAGAGGCAAATTAAAAAACACCTTAAAACCACTTTCAGGTAGATTTTGCGATCAGTGCACACACCCGTACACAGAAATTGCGTTAAGGTGGCGTTGTTTTTGCTAAATCTATCTATGGTCCGGTCCGGTGTTGCAGGATGGGGTAGAACAGTAGGTGGGGGAAATGCTGCAGATCTTCTCCAGCAGGCTGAACTTCCGGTCGCCTCACATCGTCAGTGTTCTCAAGTGAATGGCAAACTGGTAGCCGTCGACGAGAGATCAATGA
>JANVCF010250368.1:0-15438 GCA_025388745.1 Hydrozoanthus gracilis
CCTCCTCTGGATAATCACAACTGAAAAATAACGAGCTCTTTCTGAACTGACAAAAAAAATTAAAACTAGACTCAACATAATAAGTCTATCGTAAATGCGAAATATACGAAACATAAAATGGTGTAGTTAACTGTGCATTAAGTACAATTTTCAACGAAATTTGTGTAGTTCCAATTATGTCGGATGAACATTAACAGCTTTAGCGAGAGTTTACAAAATGGTTTCAGTAGCTCTAAGGATCTTTAGGGCGTGTACAAACCAAGATGAATAAGTCACCTTTGCATGCTTCTCAGCAATGAGCAAGGAGCGTTGGTGTCAACCCCAAGTAGGTTGGCAAGTGTCTCAACACTCTGAGGATTGGCAAAGCCAACATGCTTTCTCAAGCAGTCATTGAAACTTTCACTTTCGTCATTTCTGGTCGATCTGAAATGATGGGATGAGTATAACAGTAAAACAAGGCAAGTGTTGACAGTTAAAGTAAAGAAAACTGTAGGTATGACGGTATAGTTAAACTGTTTATGAAAGAAACCGGAAAACAGTTTGAGGCATACTCTTTATTCCCACCACCAACACTGGTCATTACAATCGCCTCTTTCATCATCATCGTCACCATCATCAGCATCTTTCTAAAGAAGACGAAACAAATAAAGTAAACTACATAAATTTACCTTGTTAGAAGTGACTCTGTATCTTCCACAATTCCCTGTAACAGAGAAAAAAGTAATTATTGTCATCAAAAGACAAATATTTACAACTCGAGTTACTGCGACACAACAAAACTAAAGGGAAAGCGGAGTGCAGTGTACATGTTCCTGAAGGAAAACCAGAAAAGATCCTTTCAGAAAAGCATTTCTGTAAAAGTAATGAGTAATCAACAATTAATGTACTCTGAACTTTTTTTGTCTCATCAGATTTTAGCCTGAAAAACACTACATTCTCCCTATCGTATTCTCGGCCAGCCTGCAAAGTTCCATACTAAAGACGTAGTGTTTACCAAGACGTTGGTAATGTCACTGATTGGCTAAACAAGTTTTGAGGACTTATAAATACATCGCGTCCTAAAAACGGTGGTTACAATCAAACTCCTCTTCCGCTTTAAATCAATGATCAAAATTTTGTACACAAAAAAAAAGGTTATTTCTAGCTTTGTTTCGGTAAAGTTGATTGCCATTGTGGTAACCACTGTGTCCGCCTTATCTGCTCATGAAGCATCCGTGAAAGTTTTGTTACGCCATGATTAGTATGGAATTTTGCTGCTGAAACCCCAGGCATCTCTCTAGTGGGGGAGAACTGAGAATACAATGAGAGTCAGCTATTTCCTTAGGCTAATCAATAAACTATTTTGCAGCGAATTTTTAGAAAAGCAACAATCTACATTAAAAATTGTAAAATTTCGTTTGTATTTAACTTTGGGAAAAGCCCTAACATACCAGAAATAAAACCAACACTGGGTGTACATTTAAAATTCTTGGAGTAAACTCACCAGCTTCACGCTTGAGTGTTCTGTAGGCACCTTTGATGGTCTGAGTGATATTGAAACTCGCTGCTCTTCGCTGCTGATACCACAGATTACACCTTGAAAGGAAAGTTACAGTACTTCAAACATTAACCCTTTCAGTTTGGGCAAAGTTACACCTTTAAACTGCTGTTTATTTTCATAAAATATACATTAGTTTACGTCAGCAGTGGAAACTATACGGCAAATAAACGGTCATAACATCATTAGAAAATCAATTGCGTATGACAACCAATGGCCTATAACTGGAGATAATAAATTTATGTAGATGCACAATCAATTGCCTTTTGTACGATCGTTTGTACGAAGACGTCAATCATTAACGTGAACTGAAAAACGTTGGTATTTTAAGAAAAAACATTTGGAAAAAAAGATAATCATTAGTGACATTTATCGTATTACATGTATTTTGATTGACCCTTTCAAACAAATGATTGTTACCTTTGATTGTCCAAAAATGCGATTGTTAATCCGTTAATACTAAATTAGGACATATACAAATAGTGTTACTTGAAAGTTTACTCTGACACGTTAATGAAGCTCATGGAAGTACTAATGAATGTTTATTTGCTATGTAATTTCAACTATTAACGTAAATAAATTATTGTATACTTTGCGTAAATGGACTGCAAAAGATGTTTTAAGTTCTAATTTTTCTTTTTGTATGGCCTTTTATAACTTTTTTACAGAAGATGCGCAAGCTTTTAAAAGTGCTTTCAGTAAGAAATATTCTGTTAGGTTCTCAGGGTTGGTGTGCGCTAGGTATAATTATACATCCACTGCAATTTACCTCCCCTTTGGGGGCAATTAATTGGCTGTTAACTATCACCATCACCATAATCATCACTACTACAGCTAAATGACCTGGTAATACTTGCCTCTCACCAGGTCCCCAGTAACAAAGGCATCCACTGGATCATGAACTTCTCTCTCTCTTCCATACAGAGTTTCAAGTTCTGATGTTCTGCATAAAGCCTATGATAACAGTTATCAATTACCAATTTTAAAACAATTGATACCGTTATACAGTCACAATTTTAGAAAAATTGTGGAAACTGTCAAACAAGAAATGGACTATTTGGGTTCCACATGAAATGTGGCCATAACATGGTATAACACATAAACCAGATAAATACTTCTAACATGTTCAGATTGTTAAAACTAGGTGTTTAAACAAAGTCTTCAGCACACAATGTGCAGGACTTTTTCCTAGTGGAATTTTTTCCTAATAACTTTTTTGTTCACAAGCTACTTTTGTTGTTTTTTGTGTGCATTTTCTTCTTTTCTTCTCTTCTTTTTTATATAACTGTAACTTAGTCATTAGGGTATGTCATGACATTACTTAAATACTAAAACATAGTTGAGAATGCCCATAATTGAATAAGCTCTTGTAGTTTCTAATGGGCTTTCTTGCCATTTATATCATCAAAAGTGATTTTGTATTGTATTTATTGTTTAAAATGTTAAGTGGCATAAATAAATAAAGTTTAAAGTTCATGTTCAACTCATATTCCCAGGGTCACAAGTTCGCCCTGGTCAGACCATTGTGTTGTATCCTTGAACAAGACACTTTGCTCCAGTCGACTCAGCTGTATAAATGAGTACCAGTTTCTGTTGGGGACTAACCTGCGATGGATTAGTGTCCTGTCCAGGGGAGTCAAAGACTCTCATCCACTTAAAACTAAAGAAACCAAAGGCAAGCCCCTGCCCTATGAGCCATTAGGCTTGAGAAAGGAGGATCTTTTTATAAATGAGTTCTATACTTACTTGTAAAAGCATATCTCCTGGTTCTATTCTGCCATCTAAATCTACAGCACCCCTGCAAATAAACAGCACAACTTTCAACCAAAAACCCTTTCTTGACAAAAATAACATCAGACAAAACTAAAAGGGAACTTTGACAAACTTTCAACTCGAGCAATTCAACATTATTGTTAGCAAAACATATAGTTGTAGAAGTATCCAAAGTGAATTTAACAAAATGAGGAACATAACACACAGTAATACTTAAGATAAAACAAACTATAGTCTGAAAACTTTTAGTGGAGTTGATGCTCTCTAAAATGATTTTTTTATAGTAAAAACAATAAAAAAATATTTTTTATGAAAGCAAACATTGCATAAAAATCACAAAACAAATATAGTTTTAAAACATACATTTTACTGATAATAACAAATATGTAGTTCTTACCCTTTCATGATAGATCCAACATAAATACCCCCATCCCCCCTCTTGTTGCTTTGTCCAACAATGCTTATTCCTAGAAAATTTACTTTATCTAGAAGAAAAATCAAATGATCCAATTTAGTTTATTTTGCTCTGTATCAATTAAGATTTTTGAATACACAAATTTTCTAGATAAAGTAAAACTATTCATTAACACAATGCTGTTGACACAGATTGCTTTCACCAACCCAAAACACAAAAGCAGAGAAAAATATAAGCAAAAAAAGGAAACAAAACTTTCTTGAAACCACCAAGCTTTTCCGCACTTCATAATCAAACATTTGTGTGAGCTTGGAAAAGTTGGAAGAATGATCAGAATTCTCTCTACTGAGCAGTGCAGCATTGATGCACCCTTCTGTTCTTACTCCTGCACTGCTTTGCTCTTTTCTTCAAAAAATATCATACAGGCAGCAACTTTCTCAAGAAACAAATAGAAACAGGGTTTCCTTTGACCGAACAATGCCATAACTGATTCAACGATTATCACCTCAGGCAGTTGTTTTCTACAAAGGTCTAGTATCAGCAGGAATAAATAATTCTGTAACAAGGGAAGAGCAGCCAAAACAAAAAGTTATGAAGACATTGATTTTCTATGATAGATCCTCCACTCTCGTTCCCATCCTCTGGGGAGAACTTTAACAATGGAAGATATTGAAAATGGAAGATGTTGGGAAGTTGAAAAGTGTTACGAGAAAGGTTTAGGGTTGAAATGAACTAGTCAATAAAGTAGTTTAGCTCACAGCAAGTAAGACTGCATTGCACAATCTGATACCTACCCATATTCAGGGTTACCGTTATGATATTTAATGACATGGTTGATTCTGTTATCGTGCTAAAGGATGAACACTGAAAGGGTGAAGCAAATTTCAAGTCAATAAACTAATCAGTTGCTGTTGTTCTGATGTCACAGATTAACTGTTCACAGTAGCTCTGAGATCAACTAAAATCTTAACTGATCAAAATTATCAGTTAGAAAATTCAGGGTACTAAAACTAGCTTCCAAAAATCTCTGGCAGCAATGGTCTTTAACTAACTTTAACTAACAACATTTTAGTTGATCTCTGGGCTCTTGGACTGACTCATTTAGACAATGAATAGTTTCTAACTACTTATCAATCTTCAACCATTAACTACCTGGCATAAACTTGCCTGCAAAAAAATATACTTAACACTTCATGCAGAATGATATGCCTACTACATCTAAGATCATGTTTAATTAATTAAATTTTTTCTAAGAAGATCAACTTTTTAGTTGGTGTATACCCCTGCAACTTTACAGAGTATTATTATTATTGTCATTATCAGAAATAAAACATGGCCAAAAACTAAGACAGATAAAAAAAGTAACTGACATCAAAACAAAGATAAGTTTTTCAGTCTGTAATATAGTTAAGTCACAGAGTAGCCTTACTCTCTGAACTCGTGGCATCCGTGGACGTCGTCTTCTTCTTCTGTGTCGCCCTTTCAACAGATGTGAACCTTCTGTAGTGCTAGAAAATCTTGATACACTGCAGAGGGGCAATTAAAACAAACCAAATGAAAACAGAATCAGCAACATGATGTTGTCAGAAGATGTTTAGCTCTTTCTCTTTTTCTTCACAGACACATCAAATTGGTCAGTTAATGTTATTGTCTGCTTACAATATCAATACTCAGAGCAACATTTCCATGATCACAATGGGTAATCAGAAACAATAATGGGGTTTCAAGAAACAAGTTTAAGCAGTTCATTGAATATAAGCCACCTTGAAGTTGAATCCTTGCTTAACTCTACTGCCCAACAAAAGTCAGGCATGCTTGGCATCTTGTCAAAATAATTAAAGTGAGCAAACTCTGAATGCAATGTTATCTTAAAGACAGTGTACATATCAAAAGGTTATCAAGCATTACAAAGCATTGCAACTTGATGAAACCAAATGGGTAGAAACAACCAGTAACAAGTATTATTCAATAAAGATCTATTTTAAAAATGTACTGTTGAACCCTCAAGATCTTTGAGTTACCAGATTAGAAAAAAGCAACATCAAAAACTCATACTCCAAACCAGCTGCTGCTATGGGGAGTAAATAGAAACACAGCTCTCATTGACTGATTCCACTGTTTTACCCTCTCTCTATTCTATAAATATGTACATGTATTCTGAATATCAGCTTATCAAAACTTACCTGCTCTGATCATCTTCAGAATCTACAAAACTTGTTGTTTCTAAGTCACTTGAACCAGTTTCATAATCTCTTCTTCCACCCATACCTCCAACTTGTAGTCTATTTCTTTGGGTTGGTGCCACTGCAAAATGATGGCAGTTGAATTCTGTTTAAAAATGGTCTCACAAAACAATAAATGCTTGCATTATCCCTGGATAGCATATTAAACTAAAAGGTCTTCAAAATAAACAAGAGGTGTCACCATCAGACAAAGACACCATTTACTTAAGGTAATTCTACAATACAAATAATTTTTATTTTAAAAAAAACAAGAAAGAACAATTTAAAATATTTCAAAAAGTAGCAAACCTTTATGTTGAATGAAAGATAATTTTTGTTGATCTTGAGACCCAAGCTAATGGACTCAAGTACTTTTAGCATCTATGAGATGAAATAATAACTGTTTATTACCCCAATAGATAGACTTTGCTAAACGAGAAAGAGCGGTATGAAAAATTGGTCAAATTTTTTAATGGTTCTTTTGAGTTGTATGAAGACATCAATTGGTGAACAGTTAAATTTACGTGTTTTTTTCTAATTTATGACTATGATGAAAAAAAATTAATTACTACAATTCTGAAGATACATCATAAGTTCAAATGCAGATTTAAAAGAAATTTAAAATTTGTCATACACCAACTGATGGCATCAGTCAAAAACACTGAATTATTGCTAATACCTTGAGAACCATAAAAGATTTTGATGACCAAACTTTTCACTGCTGTTCCTCTTTTAACAAAGTCTTTGTAAGCAACAATGAAGTGTTTCAATTGAAATTATAGGGACTCTGTAACTCTCTTGCCAAGCTTATTGCCAAATTTTGTAGCTATCATATTAGATAACAAAGTTTTTGTGAATAATTTTTGTCATCAGACTATAGCGACTGGTATTTGATAGATGAGCTTTTAAAGAGTTGGCTTTATTTTGCTAATATTACCTTGGTCCCTGCTCCCATGCCTTCTTGGTCTTGATCCTGGCCTCCTTGAGCTGATAGTTGAGTCAGCCTCTGAATCAAAATCACCTGCTGTCGAGTGACCACCACCATGGGGACTTAAAAAGAAAACATAGAATTTATAACTACAGCACTAAACAAGGGTTGTGCATGGCTATTGATGAGACACAGAGTGATATAACAGAAGACTGGAAGGGTGTGATTGAAAAATTAGGTTAGGCTTAGTTCTTACTCAAACTAAATTCCAAGTTTGTTTACAGAGTTGTTCCTTGTAATCTTTTTTTTTCTCAAAACATGAGCAATATTGTTTTGTTGTTTCGAGAAAATAGAAATACTCTTATCATCATTCTTATATAATTTTTATTATTTCACAAATTGTAGAATGGTTCGAGTTTTACTGGTTAGGTCAGGAAATTCATTAAGGACTTCTTTATCAATAAACAAGCATGGGTGATCAATTTTATATGTTCTCCCCTCTCCACCTATAATAAGAAATGTTTTCTATACAACTTGATTCACCCTTTCAACCAGAACCGGCTTGTCAACAACACAGTTTTAACCCATACAAAACAAGACATTTGCATAATGAGAAACTGGAAATCTATTAAACATGGCAAATTTATGAGATTTTCCTAAGCTAAGTAACATGAAAAGTAAGACTTCTGGTTGGGTGAATTTTATATTAACACTTAATTTTACATGTTTTGAATACAAGGGTCAGTAACATTGTCAACTGTAATAAAAAAGCTTAAATTTTGTTAAAGTTCCACATGGCATTCACTTCTTGTGTCCTTTACACAAAGCCTAGCATAAAAATATGGGTCAACAAATTATAAAGGTCTCTTAAAAACCCAGATTTTAAATAGTGTATCTTTCATAATAACTATTCCCACATTTTAATATGCAATTCAATGAATTGGAGGAGGGGCTTTATAACCTTTTACCCACACAAAAAAGCATTGTGCTTGAAAGCTTTCCCACTCTTTCTATTTTCAGTTGGCCAATGTGTGGTAAGACAAGCTTTTTCGATTACAATCAACTCATTAACAAGACAAAAGAGTTGATGAACTATAAGCCACAATTAATTCCAACCTAATGGTTCTTTTTTCACCTCTTTTGGACTGTTCTATTGTAATGTTTCTTGGTTTTCTCAAGGGATTTCCAAAAAATTTCAATAACAGAAAGCTATCAGCAATGGTTCACAAATACATACAATACAAAATCCTGATTTCTATTGAAAAACTTAGAACTATTTTAAATAATTCACCAGCATGAAACAATTTTCTAAACCTAAAGATATGGAAAAAGCATAACATAGTCAGCTGCAAAGACAAGCACAGGAGAAACTAGAAACTTCATATCATGCATAGAAAAACTTGATTTGTATAACACTAAAGATATAACCATGACAAACTGTGAACTTACTGATAGGAAGGTGGTCTTGAGTCTCCTATGCCTGCAGTGCGAGCAACAGGAACATGTAGGTCTGAGCTGGTGACTACAGACTGCTGGTCTGAATCCAATGGACCCCTGCTACTGTCTTTGTCTGATATGCTACTCGTGTCTGATGTAACAAGCTGAAATATAAAGACCCATGCTCCATAACACATTTCAGACACACGATTACCCAATAAGTTTAAAAAAAAAAAATTTCAAGTAAAATAGTATTAGTTAGACAGTAAGATCTACTGCATAGGAGCTATAAACACCACCAGCAGCAATACAGAAGACACAAAGGTGCTTGGACCAAAGTTCAAAATTACTGACTTAAAACAAACCAGCAGATAACTGAAACTATTTCATTGTTTTGATTCAGTCTGATAAAAGGTGAATACTGTTCAAGAAAATTAACTGGATAAGGGTTTCTGACACAAAAAATCAAGTTTTAGATTTTTTTATATATATACTTAAAAACAACGTTAATCATTTTTGCTTTCTAGCAGCCAAATACTGGAATAACCTTTATTTAGATAAGAACAGTTATTTTAGTAGATATGAGCTGCTATACATAAATAGATGATTTAGTATCTATCATTGCCTTGGCATTGAAATTCTTCAAACAATAGCCATTACACTGCTCATATATCTCTATCATAAAATGATTTTGAAAATATATGTTTATGGGTAAACTGTAAGTCTGTTCTAACATAGATGGAGCTTTAATTGTGGTTAGGGCCAATATAAATTTGATTCAGCATTCTACACTTTTTTAAAAATCAAAAACTGTCATTTGATGTCAATCTCCCAGAACTTACATGACAAAAACTAAGAGCTTATTACGAACGCTGGATCATAACGCCTTCATCAGTTACAAATTTCTTCTAGAGTTAATTGTTTTCGCCTAAAATGACAAGAGTGTGGTTTCACGCACTTAACAAATAAGAAATCTAACAGGTCAGGAATGAGTGTTCTTGTAAATATATTTCTGTATTCTAAGATATCAATTATCAGTAAACTGTAAAATAAATTTTTCCATTTACAACAATTTTTCACCTGGCTGTAAACTGAATTCTGACAACTCTCAAAAAGAACACAAAGTGAACAGCTGAATCGAACAATGATTTTAAATCTTTTGTGGCTTGTATAACATAAATATTGTGCAAATAATATTGGAAATATGAACCAAATAGTGATCAGCCAAACCTAAAAATATTGTTTCTCTTCAATGAAATACAGAAACCAACATATTTACAGAACCTAATTGGGTTTTTCATAAAAGAAATAATAAAACCAACATACTGATTCAAACACAGAATCGATTTCCGAAATATAAAGAAATCAAAATCACTGTGCGTTGCAATCGAAACTAAACAAAATATACGATCGAAGTATCGAGAAAACATAAAAAGTCGGCGTTGCACAAACACACAATTCTTTCGATGAAAAATATTTGAAGCATCACTTGTATATCTGCAGCTAATATAATTAGTAAAGGCTTTGCTATATTGTAACATAGTGAAGAAGTAGATCGGTGAAAATGCTTTTGATGGAGTTCACTCTCTCTCTCTCTCTCTCTCAATGATCATCATAGGGTTGTCTTTAGGTGAACTGTGATTTGATAAAACCAGTGTAATGACAATGTAAATAAGACAAGTTCTTTTATAGAATGGATAGTTCAACAAGTTTAACTATTGCGAGTGTATGACCAAAATCAAGATAACAGTGTAGAAAAATAAGTATGTATTGATTTTGTGGAAAACAGCAATTTGGGAACAACCATTAATCAGAGAAACAAAGAACACTCCCATGGCTTAAAAGATTAACAATCGAAAATTTCTTTCGTATGTCAATGGCTCAACAGATCTTAGTTCGTATCTTAAGAGAATTCGAAGTCCGTTGATATACTGCTTTTTTAATCATGACCTCGACGTAATCTGTACTAAAAACCAATTCTTAAAACTTCATAAAGCCATATTTAAGAAATGCTCGCTAGGAAACTCAAAACAACATAAATAATAAATTTTAAGAAACGCCGGTTCTTCAGTTTTTTTTATGTTGGTGCTGAAGCCAATATCAAAGACAGATGGCTAAAACGAACCGAAAGACAACGTTTTGAAACGATTGAAATGGAGTTTCTTGGTCTATTTTCATAAGGTGCCGAACAACCACGGCCACGAGTCTACGAAAATGGTTTAAATGTTTGTTATTTAAGCTAATACTTCTTGTGATCGCTTGGTTTCTTAAAATTAGCGAAATATGACTTATTTACGGGGGAGACAGTCAGCTAACCACCAGGGCAGTTTAACTGGCAAATGGAGCGTGTAATATACGCTCAATTTGCTAGATTACTGATGAACGACGGAACTTAATATTTTTGCATTAATAATCTGGAAGTGAAACCTCACAACACTGCAAAAACTAACAAAATGATGCAAATAAGAAAGAAAACACAAGAACTATCTGTAAACTGTTATTGGATTTTCACTAACATACAACCCTAGTTCCCCGCTAAGACGGGTTTATCAATACAAAGCCATCTTGCTGGCAAAAACACAGCACATTGGGACAATTACTTCGTCGATTCTACTGTACCTATAACCCTATCACGGGTAAATGTAACTCACCCAGGCAACTACACGTCCATTAAAACAGGGTAAGTTCTTTTCATCGTCGCTTATCTCCTCTTTGACCACACTGCAAAATAGGTGAAAATTATCAAGAAACGTATCGTTTACACTACTGCACAAAACGCCGCTATCGACCTTTGGGCGGAATGCACAAAATATGCGAAGAAGCAACGCCGAAAATCCCTTCTCCGTTCACAAGAAATTAGTTAAATTGATAAAACAAGCAATAGCGCATTGACATGCGAGCCGCACAAAGAACTGTGCTACCCCCGGCCATAACGATTGACGAAGTTATGACAGGCACTGCGAACATTCTATTCCACCATATCCCGTTGATTTACTAGTAAAAACAACCACAGATCATGAGCGATCAGGCATTTGCTGTGATAGAAATGGGTACCAATTCAATCACAACGAAGAGAAATTTTGTAATAGCAAACAAACGTAAACATTGTTTAAGAACGAAACTACATTAAACAGAATATCATAACGATGATGGTGATACAGGCACATAGTCAACTCACCCAAAATCGTCATCCATGCTCTTAAAAAAGAACTTATAGGTGGGTCGATTGAGGATATTTTTGAAGTCACCAAGCTTAACATCACTAGGGCTTTTTGGAAGCTTAACCAAGTAAGGAGTATCTTCTTCATCGATGTGGTATATTACTTTAGTTTCTTCCATTTCTCGTTCAAAAAACTATAACAGCAGTAACACTCCACTATACTGCCATGGCTTTCATGTCAATCAAGTTTAGAGCACGTGATTACCGCTGCCCAATCAACGCAATTGTTTGAGTCAATGCTCCAGACGTAGACAACAGAATCTTTGTCATCAGCTTTCAAATGCGTTTTTAGTTCCGGCGGGTTTTTTGTTAACGCTCTCCCAGAAACAATTCTACGTAATCTAAATGACTTTCTTTCTCTCTAGATATCTTAAATCAATGATCGATAAGGCCAACTATGCTTGAACAGTTGTAATTTTTCAATGCGGCAAAAAAGTCACTTGAGTGGGTTCCGTGCTAGGCAAGCGTGTGATGTGTTTGAAAACATAACCTCGTTGATTAGAGGTTTCGGTTAGAGTTTGATTGACAGGTGTCAAATTCGGCCGGCGCACGTCTCAAGATGGTTGAGTGGCGTTGATTCCATTTTGTCAGTAGAATATAACAATTCTGATTTCGTGGGAAGCGCCAAATCATTTCAGGATTCTTAAAAGTAATCTTCCGATTAACTTCCTCGGCTTCCTGGGAGATATCACCAACTGGATAAGGAGCAAAATTCCTATCCAAGTAAGCTAGACAGGAAGCTGTCAGATTGAAAGCATTCCGCGGATATCCGCGGTGATAACGCAAGAAGTTTTCTAGATGGTGGCAACAGGTATGAATCAGCGCACATTACTGTAGACATTGTTAAACGCACCAATTCGCCTTATGCTACGCTATTGCATTAACAATGCATGTTTTGTAGTTATCATTTTATTATTCGTGTGAGAACTCACTTCACTGAGGTGCTGTAGTTATTCAGCCCAGTTGGACACTAAAGGTTAATCGTCACGATTAAACCTTAATATACCGTTTCCGGTCAAGAGGCCTTAACCGGAAGTTCTTTACTCCAGCAGGGAGTTGATTTTTATACTTTTAACCGTAGTTTCGCTTTTTAATTTTACACATTTTTACGTGAACTTTCCCATTTTGTTTAATCGTACCGGATGACCGACCGGTAGACTCGACTGATAAGCGGCAAACCAAAAAAATGAACTTGCATGATTTTTTTTTTATTTTTAGAATAGAAATATCTTAGCCTCAAAAAGTGTTTTTTAGATAGAAGTTTTTATTTTGAGTTTGAAAGCTTAAAAGTTATTTTGTCTCATAAATACCTTCAGGCATTTTAAAAAACGCATAAATGGTTTCAGTTTAACAGCTGAATATTTCAAGTTTAAACCACAGAAAACCTTTTTAAAAATTCATTTTCTCAATCTTTCCACCACTAAAACGTTTTATTTCGTCGTCAACCTTCTCTTGTTAATACTAACAGTTACATTTTAAATATTATACTAAATATTATGTTTATTAGATATCAAATCAAATTTAACCTACAGTTTTCCCAACAGCTGTATAAGGACAGAGCATTATAACCAAAACCATTATCATGATGAGAATATTAATGTTGCTGTTCTTCTAGATGGTGTCGTTTGCTCCAGGGCTTTATGGTTAATTGTAAATACTAAACAAATATAAAAATTTAAAATGTGTTACAATCAATAATTTTTTGGAAGGTATGAATAAAGTTACCTAATTTAGGGAGATTAGTGCCTTTTATTCCTTGCTGTTTGTTTGTCTTCTTACTTGTGATGTTAAGAAAATAATGCAATATACAGGCATATTTTAGTAATGTATATTTAGAAATTTTGCTCTATCGCATTAGAAAGCCAGTTGCTAATCTTGTAGAAAATTAATGCCAACTGGATTAAATATAGTAGCATATACGGTAAGCATTGGGGTATTTAAGTTAAGCTGTTAGCTGCACTTTGGATTCAGTCAATGGTTTTTGAGAATAGATTTCATAACTGCTTGGTTTTGAAAGAAAACTGTACTTGGTTGTTAGCTTCATAAATAACTCGACTACTACTCTTAAATTAATTTCTAGAATAAATGGAAGAAACACTTTCATGATGGACTCTTTGTTTCAAGCTTACCTACTGTTTTTAATGGTGTTGAAAAGGACAATTAATGCAAATATTAGATCAACCAAATATTTAACATTTATCACCAGAATTATTGTCAAAAACCTTATCAGACATGGACAATATGTGAAATGTAAACATAGAAAAAGTTTTTCTTCAAAAAAAGCTGAAGGGCATATTGTTGCTCTCTTTGTTATTTGGAGAACTTGGTCCAAAACTAAAACTAAATCCTGATGGTTTACTTGTGTCACATCCTGATGTGTCAGACATTGCAAATCTTGGAAATGCGGATAAGCAACTTGAAGGCTCATTTTCCTGGCATGCTGGTTTATCATTTTCACCCTCATGAAGTGTGACTGATGAAAGTTCATTGTTTTTATTGTCATCAGGTTTCTGGCCAAAGCAAAACATACCTCCACCTGTAAAAAGAGACATTATGACAGATTTCTACATGCCTTAGAGAGATTGATTGCTGGGAATTTAAACTTTGTTTATATAGGCTAGCAAAGTAAGCAGTGCTATAGTTTTTGATGCCTCTTGGTATTCAAAATATTACAACTTCTAGATGATAATGAATTCTTATGACAAAGACATGTGAATAACTCTGATGCTACTTTTCAGTTAATTTAGTTTTTTTTTTCAGAGTTGGCCCTATTTAAAAAGTTTATGTTTATGGTAAATAAAAATGTTGTTTAATTACTTCGATCATTATATAACCTAAATGAGATGAAGCAATATCTTGATTAAGTGCTTATTTAGATATAAATCCAAACTGAATATCAAATTTCAAAATGGACATTCTTATTAATCTTGTGATATAGTAATGAATATGTCAGGGAGTAATCATATTTTCTTGCAGAAAAATAGTTCCCTTAATTGTATTTATCTATCTGGTATCTGGTGAGCAAAGTGTACAGTGTATTTTTATTCTACCTCAAAAATTGACCTCTACCCAACCCCTAATATAAGCCCCCCTCCCCCTGCCTGAAAGTTTTGTTTTTAACCAGAGTTTTATGGTATTTTGTTATACAGTAAATATAAAATAGATATGTCAGCAGGTAGCTGTAAATTACATCAATAGATCATTTCAATGTAAGTCATTTCAAGATAATAAAGTTCGAAACACTACTGACAACACTA
Organism: Hydrozoanthus gracilis; assembly: GCA_025388745.1. Taxonomy (NCBI): domain Eukaryota; kingdom Metazoa; phylum Cnidaria; class Anthozoa; order Zoantharia; family Hydrozoanthidae; genus Hydrozoanthus; species Hydrozoanthus gracilis. The sequence continues at coordinate 14,790 of JANVCF010250368.1, forward strand.
TTCGTACACATGTCTCACATAAACTGTTAAACCTTTACTTTTGGTTACAGTAACTTCCTTTTTTGAGAATCCTCTACCTGAAGACATGAAATGGTTACCATCACCTTCTGGTTGTTGAATTTGTTCCTGAGTAGAAAGAGTAGAGTTAACATAATAAAAGTTTACTGCCTGTGTCATCATTATCATTCTCTCATTACTGCAGTAATTAAGATAACATTTGGGTCTCAACCAAAACTTCTTCTGCAATAGCCAGGGGGGTCAGAATGTTCCTGCACTGATTTCAAAGAGTCACTGTTCCCAAGTATTCATATCTGATTGTCTAAAGCTTTTATAACCTTTCCTCAAATGTATTAGAAAACAGACTTATATGATAAACTTTTGTAGTCAGTAAGTTTGCTGTTGCCATGGTAATCAATTTTAAGAGGCTTTTTCATACCTTTGACTTATACCTTAAAAAATAAGAACTAAAAGCAACCTTTTTAGCCAAGAATCAATTTGTTTACTTTGTCTTAAAAAAATATTTTTTGTATTGAAATCTTTTTAATTTCTGTCACATAGGTCATTGGAAGTTGAAAATTTTTTAAATTTTACATAATAATGATGAACATTATCACAGCTAATTATGTTTTGTTAATTTTTTTTTTTCTCC
>JANVCF010250590.1:0-15407 GCA_025388745.1 Hydrozoanthus gracilis
AAGCCCTGCTACACACCACAGCATGACTACAGCGACTTTGGCGCGTTTCATGGTCACTACTGTCCGATAACGCATGTATAAAAACAGCGCCAGAAAACGATCAACGCTGATTGCTGTTATAGTCACAAACAACAGCCACATCAGAAGAATTGTTATGTAGTTGTAAGCCAACCCTAAGCCGCAGTGTATGCCTTGGATCTTCAGGATCCCTGTCAATCGAAAGGCCACATACAACGGTTGAACGAGTAAACCAACACCCAGGTCAGAGAGTGCGAGGGTGCATAGGAGAAGATAGGACGGTGTGTGGAGTGAAGCTTTCCTGAGAATCGCCAAGATGATTAAACTGTTTCCAACTATGGAAAACACACTGGAAATTATATTCACGATACAAATTAAAATGTAGATGACGTAAAGATCTTCTGTGTATTTTTGTCTGTCAATGAGGATTGAACAGAAGTTGTTTCCACCCATTTCCATGGACGAATATCCAATATCTCTGAGGCAAGAATTGTTGTTAAGAAATTTTCATTTGCTATCCTGCAGCGATGTGTTTGTCGTATCAAACTTTCTAGCTCATAAAGACAAGACCAAATAAGACAAAAGGTGTTTTCTCTCAATGACTGCAACTTTAATATTTCCGCCTTAAAAGTCTTAGGGGCGTTACGAACAGACAACTTCTCTTGGCACTTCAAGATTGACAATCGAACAAGCATAGAAAGATTTTATTTGGTTAAGGTCACCCGAATTTTATATGTAATCACAATATTTTATTAGCAAGGCACATGTCAAGAGAGCAGCGGCGGAGCCATCATTCGATGTTTTAATCTTTTCCAAAATCAGTTTCAAGACCGAAAATTCATGAAAGCTTTGAAAAATTGTTGTCAATTACGTACAAATAAATTGTTTATAATGTTTTCTAATTTGCTTATAATCTCAATATCAAAATTTCGGTCTTAATTTCGCCAGGTTAAATGATGTATAACTATAGGTAGAACAACCATTAGTTTTCCGGCAACATGACAAAGGAGAACGACCCAGTAAACCTAAGACTGCCTGAAACACTATTTAAGTCAAAAAGCAACATTTTCCACTCAATGCAAAGGAAGAAGCTATAGAACTGAACAACTTACTTTTCTGATTTGCGTCGTGCTTTTATTTTAATAACACTTGATGTTACTACTGTCGTTACTATTACCGCTATTGATGTCACTATTACTTATATCATTTTTCATATCAGATAAAAAATGATGTGGATACATACATCGGAAAAAAACGAGTCCCTTGCTCACCGTTGGAGTTCCCGTAGCTCAGTGCTCTTGGGTTTAACTCCCATCAGGAACGTACGGCTCGTTTTTTTTTCTGAGTTAAGTCTCTGCATTATTTCTTATCTGATGGTGACAAGTTCATTACTCATATGCATATTTTTCATATGTAGGTGTTTGTTATTATAAGTATCACTATTATCCACGTTTCGCTTTTTTTATCACCTTTATCTCCCTTTCAGCTACCTTTTCACCTAGTTCAACCATTCTTTTGCTATTTGCTGCTTGTTTTCTGTTTTGGATCATTTATTTACTTTTATTTATTTTGTTTCATTTTATGTTTCCTCATTTAGTTTTATTTGAACTATTTATTTGCGTACTTATCACATACTTATTCATTTCATCTGCCTCGTTCTTCCCTCTTTTCACGCCATCCATACTTTGAATGTATAGTTTGTAACTATGCACGTACCTTCGCTTCCCCGCCTTTTCTTGATCCATTCCCTCATCCTCACACCCTAGGGACCTCTCTAAGAACTTACTTGTCGATTATGTAATAATTCTTTTATTCCCTGATGAGGCCGTATGTAAGCGGCCAAACTTAGATTTTATGATACAATTTTTCGTCCTTTAAAGCAGCATAGGTCAGCAACCGCTTTTTTCGTTTCTTTTTATACCCGTATACCATGCTATTAGAGGGCAACTTCAATATAATAAACAATAGGTAAAATTGATAGATATGTCTGAAACTTTAACTTTTACGATCTCTAATATCATCTTCTGAGTTAGGTCACTTGAACGTTTAACTTTCTATGTATCTTTTATTTGCTACTTGATATTGTTTACATTTTATTCTAACACTTTTATCTGCTCAAATTATCAGTGCTGCGAGCGAACAGCAACACTAATCTTGACGGGCTTCATTTGTTCAATTTGGCCGTGCAAGTTTTAGTCTTACAACCAGAAACACTAGGTTTCTGGCTTGCCTGGCGATGGATGGTTTTTTAAAGATGTGGCAACAAAACTGGTAGCCACATACTTTTGTTTGCAACTTGGGAACTTTGAACACTGATTTCTTTTATTTGGAATTCGAATTTCCCATGTGGCGACATTTAAGTCTTTAAGGTAGACTTTGACGGAGTCTTTGTAGCGCTTGCGCTGCCCACCTGCTGTTCGTATTCCCTGGCTCAGTTCTCCGTACATCAGTTGCTTCGGGATCCTCGGATCCAGCATCCGGGAGACAGGCCCTGCCCGTCGTGTTTGATCTTTGCGCAAGGTGGTAACAACGCTTGGAAGTTCTGCTCACTCTAGAGCCTCGGTTTCAGGGATCAGGGATAGTCATCTGGACGTAACATGGGTTAACTGCCGGAGGTAGGGGGTCCATAAATACTCTTCAGAGAGTCGTAGAACCGCTTCATATCATGTATGACAGTATAGCTTTGAACCTCATTGGCCTTCTTGCTGATCCAGTTGTTTTGCATGTAACGGAGCTTCCTTGCTAGTTTAGTGCTGCCTTCTTTGAGTCGTAGGTAGTGTCGTTCTGGTGGACTAGGTGGAATTGGCGCTTTTCTTCCAGCAGTGGTCGGATTTCGACATCATTATCGTCGAACTAGTCCGACGAGGCCGAGTATCTGAAGGGCAGCAGAATGAACTGTCGTCTTCGGAGAATTCAAGTCTGTGCTGGAGGCTTCATTCAGGTGGTGTTCAGGGTTTCAACGAGTTCATGTTATACAGGGGGATTTCGAGCTTGTTGATGCGAGTACGTTGGCAACTTTTTATCAAATTTTTATAGTACCTGCGAATAGTAAACCAGCACAGGGAAGCCCGAACAACATAAGCTGTATTGGTTTCTTTTGTCCTTTTACCACATTAAGTAATTTTTCGAGGTACTTTAAATCATATATTTGTAGTGTGGTAAAACAAACAAAATTGAACCGAAATGTGTGCTTCGAGAAATTTCAGTTTAGAGGTGCAAATTTCCAATGGGTGTGAGAAGAAAAGTAAATTTCCAGAGGGTCCAAGAAACCTATCAACATCGCATTAACGGATTAATAAATCAACGAATCGTTGAAATCCAGTGTATTTTGGTATACTCAAATGCAATTTGCACATTTAGTGGGCAATTCGAATCGCACATTTCAGGGTAATGACTTATTCTTGAGGAGCTTGCATGAACAAGTACTTAGAACTTATTTCAGATAATCCTTTTGCGTCGTGAAAGCGGGTTCTCCTCAAAGACGGTCAAGTTTCCAGATAACAGGACGAAAACAACTTCGATTTCATTTAAAGCAGCACGGTCAACCGTGATACTGTGCGAAGCGAGGACACCATTTTCTCGCGGTTTAAGATTTAAAGACAAAAACCATTTGTAGAAATAAAACAAAAAAGGGTGCCATCCCGTGTTTCTGTCCGATTCTTTTAGTACTTCTAAGTTTTACGAGTCTATTTGACCAATTTTCTTTGCAATTCTTTGTACAAAAGTAAATTGGGCTTTTTGTTTAGTAGAGTATTGAGTTATTATACAGCAGTAAACATGAAGACCACCAATCAAAGAACATTCACTTCTGGATCTCAACTTTCAATCGGTGGATAAAGACTATGGAACAAACAAAAAAAAGTTTCATGTTCTGGATCGATCGACTCAGTAATTGTACGTCTATGGTAAATTCTTCGAATCGTAGTTGCCCTTATTGCAATCTCAACACTGAATGACCTTTGCTTTAGAGTGCCTACCTGCTGATAGCTAGCAAATAGTGTCATTACCACAGATCTTCAATGACTTTAAAAAGAAAATTGTTTCAAGCTGATGTAAGTCAAGCATTTATAAAGTTTAAGAAGCCATGCCCTGTTGATTTTCTTGCGAAACTTCGTTCTCCTTTTCCTGAACAGCTGTCATCTTAAGCGTAGATTTACTTGCGGCCGAATTGAACAGGTTCTTGGTCTACTCTTTTCAGGATTATCCAGACTAATCTAGTGTAATCAATGGTTTTAAAATATAATTTGTACCACGAATATACAAAACGTTATTGCCGGTCGATATCACCAGTACATAAAGACCCTTTATCACTTACCGTGATGCAACGAGAGCGAATAACTGAATCGTGGACCACGAGACAGAAATTGTTGAGTGTTGCTTTATTCGAGATGAAATCCGTGTCCATAGTGTCACTTACTGTTGGTTTAGCATTGTTTAACTGTTTTCGAACTCTGCAGTTTCTCTTCTGGTCTTTTTGCTACCTATTTGAAATAATTCTTGATCTAAAATGAAATTTATTTTGAGGTTTATTACAACCTTAGAGTAATGCCGTAGTAAAAACAAAAAGTATTGGCGATTTGCCGCTTTTCTATAGCTGTTCGCGTGAAGTCTAGTTAACCTGTCCTCATACCGCATCTAGCCTTGATAGCAACCTCTAGAACATTTTTGTCCAGGCACAAAATTTAAAATACTTTGTAAGATGCTGTTAATTCGCTTATAGTGCAGTAATTTGTTCTTTGGGAGTTTCCAGTAGATTCACCAGCATGACGATTCTTCTGCACGAGATGATGGGTCTTCCGGTTTGGGGTCATAAAAATTCAAAGAAAATTCCTAACACACCTATTATTAACTGCCTGTTTCATTAAAAAGCACTTCAACGAGTTTTTCGGTTACCGAGGATGACAAACTGCCCACAAACGGCCACAGGGTGAAATTGGAGAGATTATTACTAATTTAACATGTTCAGAAAAATAACAGCATTCTGATTGGACGAGAGCCTCTTTGTTAATCCATTTTTAAAATATATATAAAAAACATGTTTGTCTTTAAACTTTGAATCCATTTCGGATAGGCGTCATTTGCCTTGCAAGCCGTTAAGCCTTGAGCTAAGTTGAATCACCTACGTTAGCATATCCTATACTTCGTTAGATAGCTTTGCAGCCAGCAGGGATGTCTCGGTAGTGTAATGGTATCACATTCGGAGGGACGTGGGTTCGATTCCCGCTCGAGGCATAACAACTTTTTTTCCGAACAAGCTTTTTCGTTATTATAAGTCACCTTTTTATGTGTGTAAACAAGAACAAACGGAGTGCGAACCTCAGACACGTCTCTTACTTCCCTCGCGCGCTTAATACTAATTCTTTTTAGAAGCATAATTATTATTTTAAAACAAGTAATCAAATGGCTTAGTCAAGCAGTTCGGGATTCAACAAAGTAGTTTTAAGCTAGTCTTTGAAATATTTACGAGTGCTTATTAATCCCGAACTGCACTCCAATTACCATTAATCTGATTACGAACACGAATCAAACATTCCTGTAGTTGTATAAAAATAGTTTCGATAATTTATTTCGATTTCCTCCTCTGACAGCTGAATTTATACTTGTAATTGAAGAATGCACTAACAGGTGGCCGGGATGTTCGTACTTAATATATTTGTCACCGAGTTTGTGTTCGGTGAATGGGATTTCCGCACTTATTTTTGTAACCATTTTCGTGTTCGGTGGGCGAGATGTCCGCACTTGTATTTGTAACCGATTTCGTGTTCGGTGGGCGGGGTGTCCGCATTTATATTTGCCACCCAGTTTGTGTTCGGTGAATGGGATTTCCACACTTATTTTTGTAACCATTTTCGTGTTCGGTGGGCAAGATGTCCGCACTTGTATTTGTAACCGATTTCGTGTTCGGTGGGCGGGGTGTCCGCATTCATATTTGTCACCGATTTCGTGTTCGGCGAGTGGGATTTGTCACCGATTTTGTGTTCGGTGGGCGGGATGTTCGTACTTATATAAGAACAGTTAATCCAGTGTGCTGTCCCAATTATTACATTTATCACGCAAGGTATCAGAATCTAAAAACTCATTTGTTCATTTTTTTTTATTGCTGCTTTAGAAAATAATCTATGTCATAACAAAAAAAAGGCTACACGTCAAAAGAATACAAAACAAAACAAGCAAAAAACTTTTATTATGAGCAGCTAGCTATTCTACTTCCCATGACTTAAGTGTAAAGGCCAAATCAACCAAGACAAATCACTAAAATTTTACTTCTGCTGAATCTACACTTTGTGCTTTCACCACTTCGAGAGAAACTCTATAAGCACATAGACCATGAGCGGAGATTATAAACAACTGTTTAGTTACTTTAGGCTGTTCTAGCAAGTCTGTAGGAACACTCAAAGCCGCTGGATCGACAACCAATCAACCGATTACTAAGCATCAACAGAAATTTACATTAACGTTTCCCCTCGCAAATAGGAATGCCCAATCGAGGTGGGGGAAATGTACAATATCTAAGTAAGGCTAAAACAAAATTAAACGAAATTAAATTGTTCTTGTTACACAAAGTCAGTTGAATTTAAAGGGACAATGTCCGGCTATGGGAGACTAAGTTTCAGTCTACTTAAAAAGTGTACGATATTAAATGAAGCAAGCGTGGGTCACGATCAGTTCATGTAGAGAGCGAGAATCATGTCCACGAGAAAGATTTACAGTTAGTTTACGATGCTTATGCACCTCTGAGTTTTTGAACGATTATCTTCGATGGAATTTAAAGAGGTATTTATTTAAAAAGATAAGTTTTACAATCAGTTTCTCATGTATTGATTGAATTCGCTTTTGCAGTTATGGCGTGTGAACTCGATTGTTTGATTGTAAATCTTTCGTTCAGACCGTGGATTCAATTATCGTGATATTTTGCTTCTATTCATTATAATTCAGGAATTGACCTGTATATTTTTTGTTTTATTCTGTAGTTTACTCCAAAGATAGACCGCTTCAACTACGAAGCCCATCGTGGCGAAAGAGAAGCAAGGAGATCACGAAGTCATTTTAAACGTTTAGAAAAAAAAGAAATATTGACAGAAATAATAGCGAAGAGGTAAAATGTTGTTCTGGTCAATGGTAACAAATATAACTTCAGGATGGACGAGATTCAGTCCGGTTTACCACTCTACGACATAAACTTGGTTTCAGGTTGGGCCAACCTGGAATCAAGCTTCCTCTCACTAGAACCTAGGCCTCCGAGCCAGGACATTGCTCCTTTAATGTATTTAAAGCTGTACAATACAGGGTCTGCCAAATATCAAGAGCTTCTCACTAGACCAATTATATCAACTGCTGAGCTGAAGTCAATTACCATTCGTAAGCTTACATAAAAAGTCAATCGATGTAGACAATGATTTTGCTAAAAGTTCCAAACCGCTCACTCTTCGTTGCTGTACTTACGTAACTGTCCCAAACCTTGAAATTGTTGATATAATATATATCACAACTTACAAATTGAATAAAATGTCTTAACGACTTCTTTCTAAATCAAAGTTACACCTGTGCGTGGATGTTGAAAAGGATAATGGCGGTGTTTGAATAACTGGGTTAAGTGAGGGTAACCCATCCCTGAGAAAGGGTTCAAAGTTGAAGAGAGTCTCCGTCTGAAGAAAGGACTGCTGTTCTTGTGGAAAGCGCCAGTGGCAGCCTGAAGGTTTGGTTGAAGTTGTCTGGAAGAGTTTTCCATTGTTTGTGATGAGGAATGATGTTGACGGCTCTAGGAGGGCTGGTTGAAACTAAACTCGATTTTGTCGAAAGGGAATGGTGGCTTTGGGAGGAGGGACCCACTGATTTAACAACATTTTAAGGTATCCTGGCCTTAGACTTAGCAGTAGGAGGCACAGCCTGCATGTTATGACCTGCTCACGGAGTGTTACGAACCGACCAGAAGGGCAAAGTCGACTGCTTCTACAGTTACAAATCAACGTATTTCTGGATGCTGCTTTCACTCGGCCATCTGACTTTGACCGATACGGCGATGTGATGAAACTCTGAAAATGTCTTGAACAATTTAAATGTGAAGTACGCCCCATTGTCAGGAAGTTGTTCAAGCTCCTAAACATCACTGAAATAGTCCACAGTTACAAAGTAAAGTATTCGATCAAATCTTGATAAACTAGTTGTCAGGTATTATCAAAAAAAAACAACGAAGATATCTCGAAATACACGATCTACCCCCGCCGATGAAAAGTTGAAGTTCACATATTCTAACTTGGCTACCGTGTGCCAGTCTTGATTCGTCAGGACTTTTACTTGCTTATGTACGAGGTTTGGCGCGCTCATCGATTTGGACGTATAATTGTTCAATGTCGACCAGTGACATTTATTTTCAGAATTTTTCAAACAGCTTGAATAAACTAGTTTCTTAACTGACAGTTCCCAAAGGTTCTTGTCCACTGAAAGTTGTAAGCTATCACTTTCGTTTATCAAAGCCCTCGGCTTTAGTATAGGAAAGATGATGAAACAACTTGTTTTTTTCGGTGCTCAATACGATTGCCTAAAACTATTGTGTTACTTGAGCCACAAGTTATAGGAAGGCACAAACAAAACTAGCCTTCTCAAAGTCAGTTTATTCCTTCATTCACGAACTTCATTTGACAGCTGGAGAGGGCTAACTGTTTTTCATTTAAGACTTGACAAGCTAACAGTCTTCTTTTCATCCCACTTTCAGTCTTTCTCAAGTTGGAAAAAGGACCTTGCAGCAACGAACTCTTCCAATGTACAATCTCATCCGCGATGCTGCTCAGTAGTTCAACCACTACTCCTTAAAAACAAATCCTTTACCAAGCTTCAATCAGGAATTAGCTTTACGTTGTACGCGTCTGTGCCAAAGTAATTGAAAGCTAAATAAAACTTTACCTTCTTATAACGAAAGGTATCACTGACAAGGGGCGTTTCACAAAGATCTGCTCTAAACGAAACATCCAAGACATTGTTTACACGAATGTTGCCAACTTTTGCACTAGTTTCTGTTATTACTCCTGTTAGATGACGCAACCTGCCGACGTGGTTAATAGGAAGAAAACGTTGTAGTCTTACATCTTTCAGGTGAGAGATTTTGTCATCAACGACAATCAGTTGACTCATTCCCGCACTCTGCTTACCTAGAAGCACAACAGGGCGATCCGGATGACGACATCGGCCAATGTCAGGTCGACTTATCGCTCTGATTGCCCCATTGAGGTCGTCACAAGCATTCTTCATGATTTCGTTGTAGCGTTTGCTTCCTCCTTCCAACACATGGATACAGGCGATAATATACTTGTACAAGAATGACTGGACAGATTTCTCTTCAGAGCACCACTGAAAGATCTTTCCTTCTGCAGTGGCAAGATCAACAGGGACATAGGGTGCAACGACCACCCATAAACGCATCGTGAGTTCTCTCTTTGAATCAAATTTCAATGCTTCATCTAGAAGGGCCAGGAGCTCTTTAGCTATCAAATGTATTTGTTCGTTCTCTTTCTGGCACAAGTCCATCCTCATTCTTACAATGCGGCGATTAATTGGTGCTATACTTGCAACAGCACGACTCTTGAGACTATACACAAAATGCAAAATTTCTTTGATGTTTTGTATCTCATCGGCTATCTTGTGATATTTTGCCCTCTTTGTAAGACACACGAGGCGCATTCGCCAATACGCATACTCGTCGCTGTCTGGAACACACTCAAGCGTATCAAAAGCAGAAGAGATACCATCAACAATAAACGGATCTGCATCAGGTGAGTTCAGATATCCAAGCAATCCATCCCCTGATATTTGACCAACGTACTCAAAAACTTTGCACAGCATTCTAACTTGGGGAACATATCCATCTACTATATCTGGAGAGAGGCTTATTGCACGCCCGAAGTACTTGACTCCTTCTTCGGCCATTTCTATTATCTTGGAAAGCTCGCACCCTTCATTTATCATATAAGTGATTTGGCGGCTATAGACAACTCCTTTCATTTGGGCAAACTGCCCGCGAACTGAACGCGAGGGGTGGTCTTGCACACAATTAATTCCTTCGTCAGTATATTTGATTGCTAAGTCAAACCCAACCATCTTCCTTTCAATACTGTAGTAACGGCCCAAGTGTACCTTAAAGAAAGGGTTATCTGGAAAAATCGAAATTGCTTTTTCAAACACACCAATTGCGTCTTTGACATCTGGAATGTCATTTATCAAAGGCGAAAAAAACCTGTGCGATTGTTCATCTGTGACACGATTGAGAAGCATGTCACTAACAACAGCCTCTGGCATGTGCGAAATACATTCAACTGCCCTTTCCGCGAGGTACTTTAACCAATTCGCAGTATTAACGTTTTCAGTCATGTTTGAAGCTTTGGCAGATATAAGTTGGCGTAGCATCTCAACAGCTATGATATCATGCCTTGGCCTCCATTTCCCATCTTCCTCAATTAACAGTTGCTGAGGAGCTTCTTGCAGATAGGATTCTAGTGAAACAATCAGTCGACGTGGTGCTTGAAGTATCTCTCCAAATATGCTTGCATTAAGCGCACTGTGCCCATAATGATGGGCCATAGCAAGAAAAAGTAAGACTTGGCTCTCTCTTTCGTGAAGATTCTGAAGGCAGTCGCGGACAAACGGTTCTAAAGCGGTGAACTCTTCTTCAAAAGTTACTAACGCGTAGTAAAATGGAATTTGTAACTCTGGTACGTCACAATTGCGAAGTTCCCGCAACTTCCTCAATTTGCTGCTTTTCTGATAGCTGTAAACACGCACGAATTCATCAACTTCGTTGTCACTAAGCGTGCCAGCAAGACATACTGGTTGTGTGTTAAAACTTACTTTGGACGGGTTAGAATGCTTAACACTTTTGTGCTTTGACTGTTGAAGGTGATAGACTTCTAACAAAACGCAAGGAACTCTGTTGTTCGAAAGGCTTGTGTAAAGCATGTCCAGATCGAACTCTTCACCTTGAACCTGCTTACAATCCACCAATACAAGCACAGGCAAATTTGTGAGCTCAGCTAACTGTTTAATCGCTTGGGCAACTTCACTGCGATTACCAGGTTTGAGACAAACACAGGGATGAGTCCAATGATAATCAAACAATATCTTACGAGCAGATGTTGTACCACCAGTACCACGTTTGTGGGGTAGTTTCAAGCTCATTGTACCGGCTCTTGCCAGAAGAACATCAATCTTTTCTCTTACCTGCTTCTCCCCTTCTCTTTCAATGGCGTAACCATTCCTCAAAGCATACCACGATATAGTGCCTCCACGGTAGAAATGATGAGCATCATCTTCACCGAAATCTGGAAGGTTTCCAGAGGACAAGTAAAGAACATCCAATTCTGCATTGATCCAACGCAGTGGAGGGGGCACCACTGTTACTTTGCTTGGACTATCAGAAGGTAATTCAAATTCGTTTTCTTCGTTGCCGAGCTGTTGACTGACTGCACAATAAAAAATGGCGTTACAAATTTCTTCAAGATTAAGTTTTGTTATGGCAACGCCCCAGTCCGAAGCTGTATCTTCAAGGTTATGATCCACGGTGTCCCCTGTACAAACAATAGACAACTTCACCTGACTTCGTAAGGACGAGCTTTCAACAAGAGTAATGAGCTTGCAGAGTTTCCTGCACAACGTTTGGTTTGCTTCGTTTGAATCCCACAAGATGACAAAATTAATTGGCAATGGGTAACTCTTTTCAAGTGCTAGAAAATACTCTCTTGCCCATTTTAAGTTGTCGACAATGTTTCTTTTAGTATCTGGAAGGCCTTCAAGTAAGACCCATGGAACACCATTTGGAAGAGTTACAGAATACTTCTTCATCCCATCGCCAGGTGCTGGTGGTAGAATTCGGCACACCTTTTTCCCTGCCTCTTGGCAGTAGTTGTCACTACTTACCAAACAACCTGATGACACACTGTTAACGTCAAAGTCGAAAACAGTTATCCATGGAACCAGGGCCAGATGTTCAATGAATGGGCTTCTTTCCTTGTCTTGGGGCGATAAAAAGAGAACGTGCCTTTGCCTCGTATCTGTCAAGCACAACTCTTTTTCGACGAAACGAATTGCTTCCTCTTCACATAGTGGAAGTGTCATTTCACGGTTCATAGAAGGCGACGGAGAAGCACTGAAAGCTCCAGAACGTGTCAAAGTGTCAAGGAGTGATTTTGCAGTACGGTCCCATGAAAACACGCGTGCCCACTCTTGCTTCAAGTCAGATGCTAACTGAAACGCTCCTTCTCGGTCATCAAGCACTTTATCTATGGCCTCCGTCCAGTCTTCCTTGTCTTCTCCAATCAAGAACTCTGAAAATTTAGCGTCCAGGTGCTCTCTGATTACTTGAGACACACCACATGATTTACTAATCAAAACTGGTACCCCAGCTGCAAAAGCATCCAACGCTAGGACACCAAAATTATCCGAACAAAGAGGCAATAGAACCAAGGACACACCACGTATGTCTACTTCAACTAGCTCTCTACTCACATCAAACTTTTTAACCTCCACTCTTACATGCTCTTTCGAGAAATAACTCTTCAAAAATTTCTCCACTTCATCAACTTTTTTTTTGTCAGTTCCGCGGACAACCAGTCTAATCAGCCGATTTCGTTTCTTGCATTCTGATAAACCACGAGCAACTTGTTCCAAGTTTTTTATTCTGTCATCGTATATGTTTCCAAGAATCATACAACGACACTGAGGTGTTGGAATAGAGTTTCTTTGTTCAACTTCAGGCAAACCAGGAATAAGCTCTATCAGTTCTCTGTTCAACATAGAGCACCATTCCTCTCTCAGTAAAGGTCCAACCGCACCAATAAAATCGGCAGTTTGTCCTAACTCGATCTCATTTTTTCTTCTTTCTTCCACATCCTCGTACGCCCTTTTACAAACTTCTTCTTCGGGCAGAGTGTGGAAAATATGAAGTCTCTTGCAATTTAACACCTTTGCCTGGTGGGCTGCTGCTGCTCCAGTTGCTGTGCCATAGCCGATCACAAGATCAACATCGAAAGGAAAATTTTTATGAAGAAACAACAGTTGGGGACTTCCTTCGGGTATTCCTGGCTGGGAAGAAGCCTTAATTAGAAATACGCCATCTCTTTTTGCCTTTACTTCCTCTTGACTGGTCACATCCAAAACAAGACAAGCAACTTGCATGTCCAGTTTTACAAGACTTCGACTTAAATACTGGTTAATGCAACAGATGTCTTGATACCAACAGTTCCATTTATCACAAATGAATAAAATTCGTTTCGGGGAGGAAACACCTGTTAAATAAAGGATTTGCTTGAGTGTTTTTAACACAAATTTGTTTTCAATACAGTTATGAACTGTTTCGACAAGTAAAAAAGTAAAGTAGTTGATAAAACAACTTTTTTTACTACTATTTCCACTTATGCATTATTGCAACTTCTTCACGACGTTTAAGTCTGACAGGCATTTATCGTATATTGTAACGTTCCCAGCAACACACTGGGTAAAAACAAATGAAATAAAAATCTGATCCATTTAAAGTTTACTTTAGACGGTAAAAAAATGGTTTGAAGAAAATTAACTTTTTTCTATGCCTTAAACTTCAGCCAACCTGGAAAGCATTGCCACATTTTGAGGAATTCCATTAAAATATTCAAATGGAGTGATTGTACCTATTTTGGAGTGAGTGTACCTATTTTGTTTTGTTGATGCATGAGATACGTAAGTTAGGAAACGAATTTTTGAGATACAACGGAACATTCGTATTTCGCCTTAATCTCATGTTAATAATGAAGACTGAGGTACTTTGCAAAAACTTTCCATCCAACAGTATTGCCCTCACAGGTTTTTGCTGTACTAAAGTGCTACTGAAGCAACTTTGTAATTGGTTTTATGGTTCTAACAGCTTTTCCAACACTTATATTCAACTGTAAACGGATAAATGTGTAAATGTGTTTACCTGACCATTTAAATCACGAAATAAGCTTCTAAGTAGTGCATACAGTGCGAACAAATTAAAACATACTACGGCGACTTATTACGTTACATGGTTTGAAAGGGCTCCAAGCTGCTCTATACAGTATACTAGCGTTCACAGCGGACTAGCGAGTTTTTCGGTCAAACACTGGGCCATCCGCCATGCAAACTTCGCCATGATCATATGAATTTGACCGGGAAATTGAGATTGATCTTTTGGCTTTCAAACCACGTGACATTACATATACCTAATGACTTTAAAAATGTTTCGTAACTTTGGCGCAGGAATAGGCATTTGCTTTCGTATATTCTCCGCAAAATTTGTTTTTAAAACAAGTTACAAGTGTCCTAGCGGATGTTATAAGAGTCAAACTTCAATTTCAGATATTTAAAACTTGTTTGAAGATTAATTATTTGCTTCAGTAGCACTTTAATAGAATACTTCTAACCCAATCTATCAAAATTCGAAATATTTGAAGAGCACCATTTACCTATAGTTTACATCGCATAAAAAATCTTTTAGTACCCTTATCTATCATTTAAAATATGTGCCAATTACTGCTTTCACATGAAAAATAAAAAATAAACTTCAAGACAAAAAAAGGATACCTGATAAGTAATCGGAGGTAGTAGATGCTGCATTTGTCCACAACGTTTCCTAGACGAACATGACACATGAAAAGTCAAAAACTATAACAAACTACTATACTGAGTATTAACTGTGCATGGTTTTTACTGAGAGGCAGTTTGTTTCAGTTTAAAATTGTTCTCAACCTTGTTGTTTGCAGTTTTCAGAGTGATTCCACACACTCTTTAAGGAACTTAATGGCATTTCTACTCATTTCAAGCACCTCCTCAAACTAGACCAGGAAGAGGATAAAGTAGGTAATATCCTTACCTATGATACCCGTTGCTCATTCCTTTCACAAAAACAATTGTTTACTGTTTAAACTCCATCAAAAGTAAAAGTGGGTGCATGTATACCTTATAACATGAAATTTTGACTAAAAGTTAATTTATCGATTTTGGCGATTGTCTTAAAATGCAAAGCAAGTAATGCTGTCCGAGACCTGTTGAGAACATGGAAACAGAAAGGTTGCATGGGTCTAAGACGAAAGCAATGTTTTCTTTTAAATTTAACATTTAATCTCATAATGCATCACATAGCTACCTAGCAAAGTGTTATTAAGGTAATAAAATATTTTCTTGCCAAAATATCTTTTTGCATTACAATGTTAAGATATACATAGAGTTAACAAGCATCACTTGCATATGCAGTCATTTTCTTTAATAAAAGATGGTTTTTAACCAAGGGGTCACACGCGATTTGAGATTGTTATTGTAGAAATTGTTTAATATTTAGACTACCACGACCAACAAAGAAATTAACGTCTTAAGAGCGAATGCACAGAAAAATCGAGCAAAATCAGCAAATC
>JANVCF010250700.1:0-18723 GCA_025388745.1 Hydrozoanthus gracilis
TTCGTGGCGTTTTGCTTCTAGTATTTGTGGTGTTCCTTATATGGTTGGTTCGATCACTATTGTCCTATCAGCTTCTGTGTAAGGTTTGTTTGTTAGTTTGCTTTGTCGAATTCTCGATTTATTGAATGAAGTTGGAGTGTGCGCGAGTGACCCAGTTCGAGAGAAAGGTATGAATAATGCATCAAAGCCACAGTAAGGAAGCATTCGTCAAGCATCCGAAAGCCTCGAGAAGAAGGCAATGTGTTTTTATGGCTCTTTCTTCTTTATTATGCGCCAGTGTCAACTCGCGGACACTATCAGTTATTGATCGAATTTTCAGCGCGTGTTCACATGCTCTTTCAAACAGTTAAGTATCTAATGAGGTTATTTACCCAAGCCTAAATCAACAGGCACCACTTCATTCTTTTTAAGAACTACTAGTTTTAAAAACAAATAAATACATTTTGTAACGCTCGTTTCCTCTTCAGTGTTAACACTTGCCACGCAGGCTGGGTAAAATCCCAAAAGTTAACACGCGTTTCCGATGTGGCCGCTTGTTGTATATTAAAGGAGCTTGAGAGGGGAGGAGGGGGGCTTATGCGACTTAAAAGAAAATGTATCGGAATAGAAAAAAAAACGACCTTCTTAGTAACTTTACACGCTCCTTATAAGGCGGCTATCGCATTACCGTTCTTTCGATGCGTTAACTGCTCGATTCTTTGTGAAGAAATGGCGCAGAAAAAGACATTTGTTGTCTTGCTGTTAGGGCTTGTCGTGGGAACGGTGTGGGGCGTTCCACCGCGCTACTTAAACCGCCGGTTACAAACGGTGAGAGCCGTCATAAACGCCGAACCGATTTACTCCTTTTCGATAGACCCAGGTGAAGATGCTGAGCTAAATACAGTCTTCCACTACGAAATCGTTAATCATAGCGAGCGTCCATTAAGAGGCACGATGTCTTACAAGATTTGCGTGGATTTGATTACAAAATGCGTCACTGGTTCCAAGCCGTGGAAAGTGGACCCGCTTTCAACTGTCTCTTCTCGCTCAGTTGAGTCTCTGACCGTGTTCTTCACGCGTGCGTTCAAGCTTAAAACATTCAATTGCACATCGACAGCGACAATGGAGGGTGACGGCGTGAAGGCCACAGCAAGAGCAGCCTACAAAGTTACCATCTCGGCGGCTCCCTGAAGTCAGGCGAAACAAGAACTGCCGCTACTTAACTGGATGGCTTCAACTTTGAAATAGTGTTTTAAAACTTGAACCGGCAATTTACTGTTTTATGAAGCGCTGAACTTGTCGATTTACTAGTGTGTTCGAGTGTCTTCGGCTGGTGAAGCGTGCAGTGCTACAATTCTGATTCTTGTTTTTGAATTCGGGAACTGAAGTTTACTTTGCATTCACCTAAGAGCTTTGGAATATGCTTATTATACAATGGAAGAGTAAAGGAATCCTTTGTAGGACTTAACATATATATTATAACTTAATATATATGCGTATAGTATCCATTATATTCTCTGGCAGTTACCCTTAAGAATGTTTGTAATGTTATAAGCAATAATTTCAGTCTCGCCAGAAGCCTGTCATGCATTTATAATGTGATTCAGTTTGATAGCGTGGTTTTCTTTACTTTAACGTACCAATCACTGATGCCCCTATATCTCGATACCTCTTTCAAAATCTCTCACTACCAACATGTATCTTGCTTGCTTGAAATATTTTTTCGGTTTCGAATTCACATTATGTAATAATTATCTCGTGACATTTTCACGTTTATTGCAACCTTAGATGAGGAGGGTCGGCCATCTGGTATAACCTTTGTAGTTTCAATGGTCCTCCTGACTTCTTTTCATATGTTTAAATTGTTTAATCATTTGTAAATTTAATTGGTAAAAAATAAACTGAAACTGAAATAGTGCTGAAAACGTTTATGAGTTATAAGTAAAAGCTATATCAATTCTTACGGTAAGCACAGAATGCGTTTCAATTTTTGTTTTGTTTTCTTTTGTGATGTTGTTTTTAGTCGGAATAAAGTGTAGCCTTGTTGACCCTTAGTTTGTGTTTCTCAGTGTATGGAACGGAAGTGAAGTTAGAACTTAGTTAAAAAATTGAAGCTCATTCAGATTGCGAGAGAACAGGTTTCTCTATACGCCCTTTTTTATAAGAACCAGTAAATTTGGCCGAGGCTCATTCTTATTTTCCTGGTGGTTTGAGCCTCGAAAAGTTGTTTTTAAAAAAACTGTTCTTCTAAAAGCTGAGCCTGAGGTGTAATAATATACGCATGTTTCGCAAAACAAGTTTTCCCTGCTGCTTTATCTAGATTTTCTGAGTCCTTTTTTTAAAACGATTTCCAGAATGAATCGTTTGTTATTCATTCTGTATTGTTCAGTTAAAGGTTGATGCTCAGTAAAGTTGGAAAAAAAGCTATTGAGCCCGGGACTCAGCTTCTTCTTAAATTGTTCTTAAAGTCCTCTCTCTTATCAAAAAATGAGTATGTAGCTGATTGGCACGATTTTATCTGCTGTCATCCAACCAGAAATAAAGACTGAGAGACGATTTATGTATCCCTGCAGCTAACGCGGACTATACACGATAGAACATCCGAGAGGCTGGTTAAACAGCCCGGCCGTCGGATTAAATTAAACTTCCTCTGTTTCTGATGTACGGGCACCGGATGCTACGCACGATGTTCAGTGTATGCCGTGTATATTTTTGCGGGCGACAAGAGGAGCTCGCAACCTATTTTTCACGAAAGATCTCAATTCTTGCTTCAACGTTGTTCAGCCAAAATCGATCGATAATTACATTCGGAGAATAAAAGCTTACTCGTGATTTTTCGACAAATATGGCCTGATTAGACAAATATGGCATGCTCTACAATCTTGACATGCGAATTCTTGACTGATACGGTCATCGGATCACCATCGGTTCCTCACGTTCCGGAAAGTACCATTACTGAAGAAAATGAGGCTTTCGGTCTTTGGACGACGCGCACGCTAAGATGAAGAACAAACAGGGTTGGTTTTGACCACTTGTTAATTGCGGGCGACTAAGAGGAGCACGCAAGTTATTTTGCACGAAAGATCTCAACTCTTTCTTCAACTTTTGTTCAGTCAAATCAATCAATAAAGATAAGCCAAAAAGCTTTCACACTGGTCTTACCACAGGTAGCCCAGTAGTACTGTTATAAAAAGCACAACGAAAGAAAGATAAGAAAACGTGTTCCACCCGCATTTCATAACCTTTGGTTTCCTCTAGTAAAATATTTCTTGATTTACTATTTTCACACGTTTCAACGCCCGGGGGGAAAGGATATGGATGCTAGTCGGGAGTTGTGTGCGGTGGCTTGTAAACAAGACTCGTGACAAAAGTCGTGATAAAAAAAGACCTTACAAGCCACCGTACCATCCCGAACTAAAAAGTCCGCTCAAAAGGATGGTTCAAAAATGGGCATGGTGCAGCTTAATGATGCACCAAGGTTAACAACGGTCGTTAGCTACTGCGCAGCTCGCGACAAAATCCAACTCCACCAGGGTACCCAGGTGAACAACTACTCCCATGCAAGGAATCGGGGGAATCGACGAATAAAAACTGACAAAACTAACATCCCACAAGCACAGAGACGAACGGAGACATGAGGTACAGACAACAGGGCGAATTAGGGTCAAATGAAGAGGGCTCTCCAACCGAGCCGAAACTGTTTTGGAACAAAGACAAGCACCAGCAAGGACAACGACAAAGAGAAAAGAACTACATGAAAAGGAAAGTTCGCTCTTTTTTACAAGGACACAGCACATCTCGGAAACTTAAAAGGTTAATAATTAAGTAAGAGTATATATAAATATTTCTAAACTTGAAATCCATGGCCTCCAACCCTCCGTGCATCGGCAGTCAATCTCTGTGTATACAAATGGACTTCGATTTCGAATTGGAAGCAGCTGGCATCAGTCGTGGATAATTCGTTTAAACAAAGAACGGACAAAATACACTAAAAACGGTGAGTTTCTATTTATTTTTTATTTTAATAAGTACATTTTAAGTCTGTCTACTCTTTTCCCATCGTGGAAATGGAAGATATATATCGCTTACCCAAACCCGAACCCGTTACTCCAAACCCTGGAATCGCTAACTCGTGAAGACTTTTTTATCGCGGTTTTAGAGGAGGAACTACAATGTTCTTAAGTTTTTCCAGAAGAGGCTACGAATGCTCTAGAAAAAATTGTTCAGAAGGTAACCTATCATCAAGACTAGGATTGCAACTGTTCCCAGTAGAGACTACCATGTTCTAGAAAACATTGTTCAGAAGGTAACCTATCATCAAGACTAGGATTGCAACTGTTCCCAATAGAGACTACCATGTTCTAGAAAATATTGCTCAGAAGGTAACCTATCATCAAGAGTAGGATTGCAACTGTTTCCAGTAGAGACTATCATGTTCTAGAAAACATTGTTCAGAACGTAACCCATCGTCGAGAGTAGGATTGCAACTGTTCCTAGAAGGACTTCGTTTTTCCAGAAAATATTGTCGAGGAAGTTACCTATCTTGCAACTAAGTGTTTTCGGTAGGGACTATCACATTTTACAAAACCTTGCGGGAAATTACAGTTTAGGATGGTCAACATAATAAGGTTAAGAGCTGGTAAAACGTTGTCCTTTCCAAACCAAATTGTGACGATCCTTACTTTGACGAAATCCCTGTTTTTTAATGTTTTGTCATAAAAATGATAGCAAAACTTTGTTAGAGATAAATCTAAGAAATGCTCTCCTTTTTGTGTTGATCGTTTTGTTTTTCTTTGCTGATCGTAGACTATGCAGTAATTGCTAAAATGGAACCTGTGGTAAAGCCAAAAATCCGTCATGCATTGCACAGTTAGACTATAAAGAGGAAAGAGTTAAACCGTGTAAATTCATGGTTTGGCCAAAGTATTGGGGAAAAAAACTGAGCAAAACAGATCAACGTATAGAGGCATACTTTACCGAGGTGGTAGAAACTCAAGCTGAAAAGACTTCATTTATCGGCGCTTTGTTTCAGCTCGACAAAGAGCAGCTAAAGCCGGAACATTCATTGAACCAGGAAAGCCAGGGCTCCCGAGGAAGTAGTCTCCTAGGTAAGTCATGTCTCTTTCTCTAGTTTGAACTTGCTTATATATTTGTTCAATAACCACCAAACTTGTGACTTTTCCTAAATTTCAAAATATATAATTGTTATTTGTTGTCAATTTAGGAGATGTTTTTTTTTTATTGCCAAGTTTGGTTAACCTTTACCGTTTTGTATGCTTTAGCTTTATTTTTAACCCTAAGTAAAATCCCACTTTAAGACCCCGAATATTTTATTCCGGATATAAGCCTTTCCCCCCTTTTATTAGCCCATCTACTGTGTAAGTGTGCTCCTTTTGCTTTTCTTCTTAAAACATTTTTAATCAAACTTTACATACATAAACAAGTAGCTGTATAGTTTAGAACAATAATTATAATGATACCAAAGAAAGAAACAAATGTTTTCATGCATATATAACAACGCTATGAATTCTACTCCACTGTTCATTTACAACACAACTGTTCAGCACAACGGTTGCCTTGCTTTGTCAAAATGAAACTCTGTATATGTTCTGAACGTTCAAATACAAATATAAACTTTGTTAATATTACCGAGGAGATTATTTTACATGGCAAACAGGCAAATTGGAAACGTTAAGGCTTGAAGTTTTTTTCTTTCATTCTTTTCCGTTCTTGACAGTTGTTCCAATCGTAGAAATCGGTTATATAGATTTTTTTCAAATAAATTACCCGTGTCAGACAAATATGTTTCAAATGTAGTTGTTAAGTTTGGAATATACAAGATATACATTTGGACAATATTTTGTATTGCCGTATTTGTTTGGTTTAGATTCATTGTTTTTCTCACATTTGGAAATTATTTGAAGAGTATTTTCCGAAGTAAATAAAACTTGAAATATCAAAGATTTATCAGCTAAATATGTATTAAATATTGGACTGGATATGTATTAGAACAATACTTGATACAGCTGTACTTGTTTGCTAGTTTATATTTTGCATTTGTAATTGCAGATCATTTGCAAAATATTTTCCTCGTAGACAAAGGAAACTTTGTAAAATACAAATCAACTACTCCACAAATATTTCACAAATACAAAGCAAATACATCGTAATGATGTAGGCGTAATATTGGGAATACATCGGATATATATTTGGATAATATTTGGTATGACAGTATTTGTCAGGTAGTTTTTATCTCATTTGAAGACCATTTTGGAAAAACACATTTTTCGTAGGTAAATAAAATATTGTAAAATACAAACCAACTATACTACTCCAAAAGCATTCACAAATATTTCACAAATACAAAGCAAATACGTCGTACTGATGTAGGCGTAATATTTGGAATATACTGGATATACTTTTGGACAATATTTGGTATGACCGTATTTTTGGTAGTTTTTATTTAGTATTTTCTTCGTATTTGCAGATCATTTGGAAAAAACATTTTCCGTAGATAAATGAAACATAATGAAACACGAACCAACTATACTACTCCAAAAACATTCACAAATATTTCACAAATACAAAGCAAATACGTCGTACTGATGTAGGCGCCATATTTGGAATACACCAGATATACATTTGATTAATATTTGATGTTTCCGTATTTTTTGGTAGTTTTTTTTTTGTGTGTGTTTGACTACATGTACAGAACTTGTATTTTAGTTCAATCATCCAGCCAACAAAAGGGAAAAGATCTTGAAAATTTGACAATTGACGTTTTTAGATGCGGAAGCTATGAAAATTGACCTGATCAGTCCAACAACTATCTAAGTTACAAGGACTTATGGCTTGTTTCACGAAATGAATGAAGCTTTCAAGCAATTAATCTCGTAATAGACTATTAATAACAGAAGAAATTACATCCATTGCAGCAAATTTGTCAGGAAAATTGAATTATCCGTAAACGATCAATTCAATTAAAAACTATTAGCCGAAGGAATTTTTCAAATAAATCACTTATTTTGAAATCTCGCAAGAGTTTGAGTTCGCATTTCTGTAATAAGTGCGATAAACACCATATATTAATAAAAAAATTATGTCTGTGCGACATTTTTTTTGAGAATAATGCTGATTTTTCTACCTTTAATCTTTGACTATATACAGCAGCCACGAAAATGGTCCTATCCCTTATTCGAACGTTGGAATTCTGCCATGATAAACTGAGACTGTTGTGATACGACCTCGCTTTGGTCATTACTTAAGTCTTCTTAATGTTTGGAAAAAGAACGAATACTTATTTCTAAGACCAGTTGTAGTCTTAGTATAAACTGAGCTGCAACATATTGCTAACCTAACTTCCTGCAGTTCATCTTGAATTGTTAACTTCTCAGAAGTCACTATTACTTTGACAGCTTCTCAGCGCTTTCTGCTATCTCAAGTCCTGAAACATACTTGTTTATACTTTAAACTGAACAAAGTAACTCTTACAAAAGATGAATAAATCTTATTCTTAAAATCATATGTCTCTGGCTTTAAAATATTATCAGTTAGTTTACCGAACTACTTAAACTCACTACATTTTGAGTTGGAACAAGAAGTATCAAACTCGCAGTTATAAATTCTGTGGTTCTATTAAAAGTCACGCTCCATGTTTTCGGGATCGACTGCTCTTTATACTGTGCGCTAGCTTTCCAATAAAAAATTTCAGTGAGTAAGTCCAAAACCTTCATGAAATCAGCGAAGCCGTAAATTTAAACTATTTATACCGTCTGAAAGTTTTAGGTAATAGTGAACTTTCGAGCGTTCATACTAGAGATACAATTCGACATGCTTTTGTAGTGCCGGTTAAAATATACACGTGTTTGAAACTAGTATGCGCAATAGCTATCAGTCCGTGGTTGTTAGCTGTTTTCTTGTGTGTGCCCGGAACTCACGCTGTGATTGGCAGTCCGACACAGTTCTTATACCGCCCGAAAAAAGCTCGCATGCGGGCCTTCTTTCGCCACAGCGTCCGTTGGCAAGGACGTTTTTGAGCCGTTGGCCGCCGCCATTCATCGTCATACAAGAAGGCTACGCTGTATCGGTAAATAATAACGTACGTGCTTGGAAAAATATTGTTGGTTGCGTTTCAGTCGGCACAAACAAACTTACAAGCGAGGCGCGCGAGCGAGCATTCTAGGTAGGGATGATAGCCAGCCAAAATGCTTCGCTGTTATTGATTATGTCGTAACTAACACGTTAAAAGATCTTGGGTCCATTTCTGTTTCGCTAACTAGCAAAAGCATACTACTATATGTATGCTTAGCACGTGTTTTTACTTAAAAGTAGCTTTTTCATTGCACTCGTACTGAAGGCGAACAAGGAAATAAGGTACCAAAAGGTACTTACATTATTCAAAAAGAGTTGCTGCGACGAAGGGCTAACGCTCAAAATGTCAGCCCCTTTGAAATTTCTTACATTTCTATGTTCCAAAAACCAACACAAACTCAATATTAGCTTCAAGGGCGCGAAACTTGGAATCACTATTGAAGAAAGCCTTGGAAGTCTGAAGAAGTTTTTAAAAATACCATTTAAAACCGACAGTCACCAAACTATATACTAGTTACTCACTATATCCACAACAACCCTTGTTAATATTTTTTCACTGTAAAATATTGTTGTTGTATATACTTTACATGTACTGCAGTTCTTCTGTTTATGATAAAAAGTACATTGTATATTCAAAAACTTCAAAACTGTATACAAGAAATGTAACATAATAGATCCTACATTTTTCTATACCGATTTTTCACTGAAATTTTGTAGTATACTGTCTAGAGTCTTGACATCAAGAGTGGAATATTTAGGGTTATGGTCCCAGCGCATTTTAAGCTTTAAGTAATTGGCTATAGGTCAGTGTTTGAATATTCTTTAATGTTCGAAATTACAGGAAAAAAGTGTAGTTTCTATAGACGTGTGCAATAAAAGTGTTTTTGTTGTTGTTTGTTCCTTTCTAAGTTTATTTCTAGTCTGCCACTAGCTAGAGAGTTAAAAGCTAAAGAAGACTACTTAAAGGCTAAATAAGACTACTTAAAGGCGACTACGATAAAGGTTTTGCTGAACTTAGTCGGAGTTATCAGTTAAGTTGAGAACCAAAAGCCTATAATAGAAAAAGAAACAATAGAAACAAAGGAATTGACATCGCCAACAAACTCGAGCCGACAAAATGGCCGGATCAACTACCTAGTCGTGAAAAGTAACAACTTGGTTTTACTTTGAACCGAAATGATAATGTACAGTAACTAAACCGACTGGCATAGAACATTATTGGCCCAAGATCTGAAGAGTTTCAAGAGTTCCATTTCCTGTATCACGTTAGAAAAGGGTAACACTAAATCCTTTCTAGAGCCTGCATGGCTCTTTAGGCCAATGCTTCGCCCCTTGTCTCCTTAGTGCTAAGCGAATGAGAGTGTTTGAACTCCCCCAATTCATCACACCTTAGTCCTAAGCAGAAACTGGTACTCATTTATGCAGCTGAGTCGACTGGAACAAGTCGGGTAAAGCGTCTTGCTCAAGGCCGACATAATACAGCAGTCTACCGAGGCACGAACTGGCGACCCTATACTGGCTATAGCATTACGAGTCAAACACGCGAACTGCTCGATCACTTCGCCGCTGTCTTCTCGCAGAAAAGTGATGATCCAACATTTTTGGTCGTTTTCCTACTAGCCGCTTTGAACAACTCCGCAAACCCAAAATAACTAACATAGTTAAACGCTAAGAATCTTTGCTGTAAATATCATCTAAGAATGATAATTGCTCATTTAGGTAACATTACTACGTCATTACAGTGTAAAGTCCAGCTATATATATACGGAAATAGTTGGTTTGAGCATAGAGTTCTGTTCTTTTTGTTCCCATCTGAGTAGGCGTTTTACGATCTTTTTGTGGTTCTCCCATTTATCTCACTTCCAAATTTAATCCATTACTTGTATTAAGGCATGAATCCACACCTGCGCCGATCGTAAAATCTTGATGAAAATAATTAATGATTAAAAGCTTCTATTTACCCCCGGCCCAGCAGGACTTTGTAAATATTCGATTAATTAAATCAATTAAGTGATTTTGCATTTTCTGCAACCAGAGGCTGGTTATACAGCTTACGTCATAGGAAGGCGAGCAAGACTATCTTATCTTATCAACACCTTTTTTCAAAGTTAAATAAAACTTTCATCATTCAAACAATGACCTGTGGAAATACTTCACACTCCAAACCACCCCTCCTTTTGTCTGCCAGTCAAGTTCAACTTTAATGAACGCGGTGCCGAGATAATGATTTGTATAGGCTCGATAAGTTTCATTTCATGGGCAAGTGATCTTTTTGTTTTGTGCCAAATCTCACTTTTTGATACCGGGTACCGATAAAACAACTCTTAATTGAACCCTGGGGGAGAATTGAGTCTGGAAGGAAAACATATCGCTTTATTACTAATTCATAGCAGCAGACTGAGTTTATGAAGTTGAAATTTGTGAACGTCTGCGTTTTTGATTTGTTTTAATTTGATTATTTCAACGGAAAATGCTCATCCTAAGATGGAACTAAATACAGTCGCTCATACCAGTGTAAAATAAAATACAAAGAAAATAGGTTCTTCTAGCGCGCTTATACTGAATCTATTATTTCTCCTCTCTTTTGTTACACACTCGATAATTAAGCTCGTTAAAGTTCCGAAAACCCCCTTTTCCGGTTTTTATTATCGTTTAAGCTTATTCTGCCGATGGCTTGTTTTAAAAACAAAAGAAAGTGTAGATTTATTGTGCGTTGAGTGCGCTGACTTGAAACGACGCTTTGATAGGATCGTGATGTATTCTTCTTAATTGTTTACTAATTCATTAAAAAAAATAATTATTGATCACGATTAGCATTGTGTTTACGTAAATGAAGTAGATAGCTCTTTCATGGATGAGCAAAACTATTTACTAAACTTGAACAGGTCGGCAAGGTTGTTTGATATTGAGAGTTTCCATTCGCGGTGTTTGCTCGCCATAAGTGAGGTGATAATTGCTGATAATACCGTGAAAGTGTATCGTTTTCCGCTCTCGTCCCACTCAACTCTTAAGACCGGAATGACGGGCTAAAAACAATTTGTAGATAAAAATAAACTCGCTTTTATTTGAAATGCTTAATGCTTCAAAGAAGAAACAAATTAAAGCTGCGAAATGAGGGTTAAATACCAGCCGATGGGCGGAAAGAGTCTTTCCTGTCGAAATTGCCAGAATCAAGTTATCTTTGTGCTAAGACGAATGAAGTGGAGACAAAGTAAGCCGTTTTTTCTAAACAACAACTATCATGAGCTTACACATCGCAGACACTAATGTAAACTAATGTTTCGGTTATTAGATTTCTTTAACATCACCAAAATAGCTCGCTATATATCAGACAATAATTACAGAACAATCTATAAAAAGGGAACTTCTGAAAATTTCATTAAAAACTATAAAAGACCTTGTTTACCCAATTTAGGAATTGCAAATTTTCAGCATGAAATCTTAGGGAAAAAGAGCATTCGTTGTCTCAATAACCTTCTTAAATGGCGCCAAGATTACACCCGCTATTTTAAGCAGTCATGAAAGTCTATTTGTGAATCTCGGCAAAATTAAGGTACTTATAAAGCATCCAAAGGAAGCGTAATCGAAGCTATATTTTCATTGTCAAAGCAGTTAACATCGAAAATTTTCAAGTGTTCCAGTTTACGTGTGCCAGTACATTTATAACCTGTGTAGTAGTTGTCAACTTTCATTTTGAAGTTTGATTATCTTCTATTGTACTTGTGAGTGAATATAACCGACTGGTCAATTAGATTGAACTCCTTTGGCTCAGAATTCGCCGCGAGGGAACCGACTCGCGTAGATTCAACAAGTCTTGATAAAAAGCATTAAATAATGGTCGAACTATAAGTTTGATTATTTTACTGGTTATCTCTTTTATGATTTACTTGTACTTGTTGGGAAGAGTTGTCTAGGCCAGTTTTTACTTGTGCTTTGAATAGCAAGGAATTAAAAAAGAAAAAAAAAGTGACAAAAATAAACTTCCTGTATCTAGATCTATTTACATACATAAATACTTATATATATTCATATAGATATACAATCATCACAAGCACCCACTTATACTCCATCTCTCATAAGTTTCAGTTACAAGTGTTAAGAAACACAATGAGGACTCGTTTTCGTTTCTTATTTTGTTTCCACCTATATCTCGGCCATGTACAATGGCCATCCTTAGGATGCCATACAAATAAAACGTGTATATAGACATACATGTATGCACTCCAAGTAGGTAAAGTCAAAGATGACGCATGCATCGATTCTCTGTCACTGTGCGTAAATGCTCATCAGACAGATTTCGCGCGTTAACGAATCAGAAAAGCGCTTACGCGCGAAACTCAGAGTCACAGAGAATCGATGCATCTTCTTTGATTTTACTTACTTGTATACTTTGTTCTAACAACTATGTATGATATTGAGCATTTTTCGACACGATAGACTGTATACGTATCTATACACATATAGATATATATCTACATCTATGTGTTTGGTTTAATATAACACTTTCTAACTCTATAGTCCTGTAGGCTTGTAGCGTGTTGGTATAATTTACCAAAACCCGAAGAAAACCTGAATTAAAATTCACGTTTTCCTCTGGCTGCTATACTTCACATCATTCGGTTAGTGATTACCACAAGTATTTTGATGACAAGAAACGCGAATAATCGTGAGACATTAGGACGGTTAATGATCCGACATGCATTCATTTCCGTGCATGTACGTATACACCACGCAGTGAAGGCTTGAAGTCAGATAACATTTATTTAATTCTTCCCAATGGCAATAGCACTTATTTCATGCTCCAATCTTGTAAGTAATTTTATTTTGTAATCATGATGCACTTATATATACAAAACGAAATTGTTGTTTGCAGCATGCATGGCTAGTTGCTGTCTAGTAAAAGTCATAGACAGAATTCTTATTCGTTTTAACACCTTTATAGTTTAAATTCGTACAAGAAGTTTAAGCGTATATCATAGGACTCAAATGTCTGCGCTCCTTTCGTTCTTTTTATGCCATTTCTAAATCAAGTTCCTTTGGCAATCAACTTGTTTTTACCCACTAGCTTCGAGAATTTTTTATTACTACGAATGTCAGCTAAATAGCCTTGCGATTCAAAACAGGTTTTGCTATACAACCTTAGATCACATCATTCTATAATTACTGAGGGTCTTAATTATAAGCAAAAAGTATAGTTACTTCAGACTCTATAAACACGAAAACTATACCTTGAACTTACTGGGAGAGAGTATAGTAGCCGTTATTTAATGGCGTGTTTTTGCGCCTCTTTGAAGCAACTGATTATGCGACTTTTTCAGAAATCAGACGCTGACAAAATATGGTTTGAACTAGCAAGTTACGTTGTATAAAAAAAATCATGAAAATTTAAATCAAGCTTTGTTTTTCATTTATTTTGCACAGTTCAACATATGTTAAGTTTTGATTTTTGAGTCGCCTACATAATGAATGCAATGACACCTTATCAAATGAATAAGTTGTGAAGAAACACGCTCCTTTTCCCAGGACTAGAAGCGAAGTCTTTAAAGAGCGTTTTTAACAAACACAATGTTGTCTATACGGGAGAAAGAGGAGATCAAACAGAAAGGCTTTCCGTGACTTTTTAAATAGAACGAACTACAAATGATACGGAGATCGATAAGACGAAACATGTAAGCTGGGATGAATTTACTGCATACCGTCTCGGCGCTGGTGTTTGGAGAAACCCTTATCTCAGCAATTACAGGTGAAGAGCGGCTCTCGAGAGATAACTCAACCTTGCACTGAACGGCGTGCCCAAAGCTTTCTTCCGATAGCAAAAAGCTTTAAGACAAATTCTTTGATATGATTATCTGAGCTTGTTGACAGCACCGTAAAGTTATATGTTTGGTCTTCCGTCCGCAAATCTTGTCTGCCAGTATGTCTGTTTACTCGACAGTAAAAAAAAGTTTGCTGAAGGAGATATTGGTAGTAAGCGACGAATGGTGATCAAATTATTCGACTCGAATTTTCAACGCTTGAAAACTGTTGGCTCTCGAGTTGAGTTCTGCTCATTCAGAAAACGGCGGACACATTAACTTAATTGTTTCCAAATGAGAAGTCTTTAGTTGCCATTGACTTAAGAAAGATATGGAAAGCGACTCTAATTATTAATCTATCAGATCTAGGTTATGGAAAACAGTGTGGGTACATTTATCGACGCTACCACAGTAGGATGAAGAATTTAACCCAGAGCACGATATAGCGAATTTCATTCTAGAATTTTTTTTAATCATACTTCTCAATCAAACATCTGGAATAGGTGAACAAATAAAGAAAGACTTTACTTCTGCAGGCAAAAAAGGATTGAAAGTTTGACTACAACCATAAACATCCTTTGAAGACTCCCGATAAGAACAGACTGTCAGATCAGTCTTATCGCTAGAAACAGTAAACAATTCTTAAGATAGCAACGAGTACAATTTCACTTCGCCAGAAGACATAAGATATCAATTTTTAGCCTAATAAAACTTGTTTTTAAAAGTTTTCGTTCCATTCGTTTTTTGGTTTTGCAGTCTGGTCGATCGACTCAAAGTATACTTCATTAGCATAAGTTTCTACTCTTGAGAACAAATTAGCTGGTTCAATTAGTCGACAATTACCGGTTGTGTATACAGATGGAAATTTGGGACCCAAAACTGATGTCAATAAAAGCTGCCAATAATTTGTATGTGGAAATGGTCTAATTGAGTTTTATAGAAAATCTGTTTGTGCTATTGACTGTGATAGTATCTTAAGAAACCCCCCGTCGCCACCATTTATTTGTTTTTAGAATTACGGCAAACAATAAAAAAGGCTAAATTTGTCAAGCGGAGATTTAGGCAAACAATGCTAGTAGGACAGCGTTTGAGTTCACGTCCCCGCAGGTTAAAATGAATTTCGTAAAAAGATTTAACAAAAATGATACTTCAGTTGACTTGAGAGTACTTCACAGCTTACCATTTGAAACAGTCGCGATAGCGCCAGATTTCGACAAGAACAGACAGAAGGAAATCCAATTTCTTCTTACAATTCAAACATGTCTTTCCTTAAGTACTTTTGTATTAACAGTAATTACGGGATAAGAGTTTGAGGTGCAAAATGAATCAGATTAAAGTTTGATCGAAACAGAGCGAGCCATGTTTTGGCTAGAAAATTATCGGCGTATTTTGGCAAATTCAGTTGCATTTGCCTGGAAGGCACAATTTTCGTGTTTTGGAAATTAGCGAATCCACCACGCCGAACGTAACAAAAGGCCTACCAACCCGTAAATTGGTTTAATATGAACCAATAGGAATAATTTAAGAGTTATCAAATCTTTAAAAGATGACATCTCGCTTGCGCCGTGGTTGGCTCACATTTATCAACAACAAATTTTCTTTGATAATAGGACAATTATTTCATGGCCCATTAGCACTGCATCTTCAACAGCCGACGTCAAGTAGGGAGGTGAATTTTCCCAGCAGGCGAGTTAGTCGTTTGTGTGTTGTGAAGCAAAGTCATTTTATCAAGCAGCGTCCTTTCCAAAGCAGCTATCCGCAGTCAAGCAAACACTTTAATCTAAGATATCCGCAGATACCCTGCTAACATACACATTAAAGGGTAGCCGGATTGGAAACAAAATGGATCAAGGGCGCGTGCAGTTTCAACGAGGTGGTTTTCCGTTTAGTGTGGAATCGCTCATCTCAAAACCGACCCAAAATGGCGACAAAGCACCGTCTTCGTCTCCTGTCCGCACGAGCGGCTACCAGAGCAACTTTTCAGTGGAAAGACTTCTTGAAAAGCAAGAAAAAAATGAGGACGTAGAAAAAAAAGTTGTTGGTGTGCCTCGCACTAAAGAAGACACTGTTGTAGAGCGGACGCAAAACTTGGACGATAACTACTCGTGGTTACACTCGACAAGATACGACCCTCCACCCAGTACGTTTAAAGATCTTCTTTTGACTTGTTCTTGAGAAATTATCTAATTTCATACCAAAATTAACAAAAGCTATTGTCTTGTAGCTTTTAGTTTTATTAGTATAGTTTGCTTTGGCACTTTCTTGCAAATGATTAATGTGAGTTGATTGTTATACTTATAAAGTGTCTTTCGTTTTGTTTCAAGGAATGCGTTCAAGACTTAGTCCTTCGAAATGTCAACTACGGAAACATAAAACAAACAGAAAACCGCGCACTCCTTTCACGACCTCACAGCTTCTCGCATTGGAAAGAAAATTTCGCCAGAAGCAGTACCTCTCGATTGCAGAACGAGCCGAGTTTTCCGCGTCGCTAAATCTCACAGAAACTCAAGTCAAAATCTGGTTCCAAAACAGAAGAGCAAAAGCGAAGAGACTTCATGAAGCCGAGCTTGAAAAACTCAAACTTGCAAGCAAATCGTTTTTCGCCCCACACGGCTATATAAACCCAGTAAACGCAGTTAATGCGGGTTCGGTTTGCTGCGATGGTAGTTGTACTACTCATCAATACTGTACCGGTACAGGACCGTACGCTCACTTGAATGTACCCGCTGCCACAACCTTCCAACAACCACCGGGGGCGAACTATATGTACAGAAACCCATTTGCGTTACCCCAAGGAGTTTCTCATTTTATGTATCCATAAACCTGTGTATATATTGAAACATGGTCGCTTCTAAAATGAACACTCGTGAGGAGAACATTGGCACGTATACTGTTAATTTAACTTTTATCGCAACCGAGTTTCAGACATAGAGATTTTGTGCTACGTAAATTTTATTGGCATTGCAAAGTTTACTCCGATTGAAATGATGAAAGCAAACGTTTGGGTTTGTTTGCTTTTTTTAATTTGCATCTTGGATCTATTTATTCGGCTACAATATCCTTAAAACTCTAAACGGATGCTTTCTTCTTAATAAGTCTTAGAAAATCTAATTTCTTCAACCCTTTCATGTTTAAAAGGTATTTTAACACTGCCCGAATCCTCGAAGGACCACAGCTAATTTTGAATCAATAGCAATTTAAGCAGTAAAATGCAAACCTTATTGCCAGAAATTATATTACGCTAGCCTATTATCCGGAAACTAACTTTTATAAATGGATTTTTAAATCTACACGCAGAGTTAATTTTTCGCAAATATATGTAAAAGCAATTGGTTTAATTTCAATTTAATTTGACACATTCTATTTTGTACTAATCACTCAAACTTACAAGTATTTGTACAGAACACTTCATCATTTTTTATTCTATTAGAGTCTAAATAAAAAAGTATTCGTTTTATGAAAAAGCCTACGCTTGTTTGGTCGGCGTTAGTGAGTAATTAGTTTCCTGATAGATTGTAATTCGTTTTAAGTGACGTCTTTAATGGGACATAAGCAATACTAATGTTCTGTTTGTCTTTGCTCTCAGCATGGAATTAATACGAAAATGGCTTTATGAATTGAATAAAAGATTGGAGTATTTGGATTGAAATGTATTTACTGTTGCCTAAGTGGCAGACACCCACGCGCATTGAATGAAGTTTGCGCGTGACTTCTTTGTGGTGCCGATTCTCTCAAACCTTCGCGAAACTGAGAGATTTTCTCGGTTCACTACACAGGCCACAGTTTCGATTCCGGCAGTTAAGTTTAATTTGCAAACCCTGTATCTCGAGCGATGACCTGAAGATACGACAAACACTTTCGCCGTGTGTACATATCAGATACCGATAAAATAGGAAATAAAGCCTTATCATGGGCTGTACGCGCCTATTATCGCAAGCAAAGTGTCTCCTGTCATTTGCGGTTTCAACTTTCAGCCCACTTAAAAAATTAGCTGCAGCTGTCGTCAATTGAAGGTAGTTAACGTCATAATTTCTGTGGTAAATATTGACTCTGACAAAACTATTTACAAGTATCGGTACAAAATCACTCATTCCGTTTCTTTAGTTAAATGTATCTCGTTGTTTGTCTGGTAACTGGTGTCAGTGACCGACTGTAATGTAAGAGTTTTTAACTGTTAGACTTTCTCGCCCCCACGTCAATACAGTAATCTTTTTTTTAGCGATGCTAGCTGCTTTAGTAATGAAGAAAGGAAAAAGTATGGAGTTTTTTTCCATAGGCAAAGCAAAGCCAAATCTCAGTGAAGATCCGGCAGTGGAAGAGTCTTCGTTAACTGCTTTTGTAGTTAAGCCCCTCAAAGATTCACAAATTATCCTTGTTCTCAACCTTGCGCTGTGTCTCAAGGGAGGAACATAAGTCAAAATACTTATTTTTTGCCAAAATTTTACTAGGACATTGAAGCTTTTATTGGTAAAACACGACAAAGACTGCGGTAAACTAAGCTATGATTAAGATCTCTCAAAAGAAAGATACAAAGAGTTTGTTGGTGTTCATTGATTTCAACATTTTGTCGTGATGGAGAAAACTTGGTGTCTTTTTCACGTTAAACTGTTTTCTTTGAAATGGTGTGCAGACGTTAAACCCTTTAAAGTATGCTCGGCTTAACGGATAATTTTGTTTTTAAAACCTCAACAATTGTTAATTGCTTGTTGGCAAAGACGCCCGCCTCACTAACTTTCCCAAAACACCCTACAGGTCTTTGGCTATGTTAACTGTAAAAGTCCCTTGCATGCGATTGGGTTCATGTAATGGAGTACAAGACTTTAGTCGGACAAAATATTGCTTTCTTGTAAGGTTGAGA
>JANVCF010250701.1:0-15407 GCA_025388745.1 Hydrozoanthus gracilis
CGGTATACATAACGAATGCAGCCTAAGACTTTTTTTACGACACATGACAACGATAGAGGTTCAACAACTACCCATTAAGGGTAATTTTTTCCTCTCGATTTCAGCTGAAACACGGCCTCGTGGTTTCTGAACATTTGGTCTTCACAGTTCTTGAGTTATAAGTTAAAGAAGCAACGCTGTTTTTTCCTGTTATGTAGCTTGAAAAAGGTACAAGTTTTGTGC
This sequence comes from Hydrozoanthus gracilis, assembly GCA_025388745.1. NCBI lineage: Eukaryota > Metazoa > Cnidaria > Anthozoa > Zoantharia > Hydrozoanthidae > Hydrozoanthus > Hydrozoanthus gracilis. The sequence goes on from JANVCF010250701.1 coordinate 223, forward strand.
GCCATTTAGCGTTTCTTGACGCTGACCATAAGGAACGCGGGCTCTGGGAACGAGATTGTTCTAGAAGCCCAGTCGTCATCCGCCATGTGGCCAAATTTTAGCGGAAGTTCAAAAGAGACATCGAGCAGTATCGATGATAAGGCAGAACATAGTGTTTGGACGGTAGAGAGCGCCACGAAAAAGGCTTGGAGGAGATACGAGGAATTCAAGGCAATAAGGCTTTCAGGAGCTAAGATAACTGATAAGTGGTGAGTTTTGTGTGTTTCGAAGTGTTCAATGCGGACAATCGAAGTTTTGAAAATAAAAGTTAAAACACTCATAAGATTTATCAGACTCGAATGGTTGAAAATGACTATATCGTATTTGTAATCTTATTCATATACTATCGCAGGAGTTATTACGAAAGGTAAAATTACTAGTGAAGCGTAATTTGACGAAATATAGAAAATTTTAGCAAAAGTTGTGTGAAATAAATTTTTCACACATCACCATGTTAGTAAATTTAGAAGTAGAACCATGATAATTTGTGTGGAAAACCTTTCGTAATAGAGAACCGACGAGTGGTGATTTTGTAGGTTTCGAAGTGTTCAGTGCTGTCAATCGAAGTTTTGAAAATCAAACAGTCGTAAGATTTACCAGACTCGGAGTGTTGAAAATCACTCTATCTTGTTTGAAACCGTGTTTAACTGTTCACATATTCATCGCAAGATTGTTCTTGGCAAAATTATTACGAAAGGTCAAAGAACCGAGATCGATTTCGACTGTGTTTTTACATCATTTCCTTCGCTACCTATACTCATACATACACATCATTGCATTTTAAGTAACGATAGACAAACAGGACCGCAAACTAAAATCATTCTGCAAAGTCGAGGGATTTTGTTTGGGAACGGACCCTGTTTGCCCAAAGGTTGAACAAGTATAATCACAGTGGTATCAAAGTTGAACTCATCTTGCTTTAAAGCAAATATTCAAGCAGACTTGAACTGGAATGTTTAACTGACAACCGAACAAGAACTTGTCCGAGGTGAACCGTGAAAATCGATGCTGAACAGTTGGAGAATCCAAGAGACAAAGTTAAAAGCCATTTTGATTTATCCATCTGGAAATGAGACTAAGTTCATAATTAAAAATTGTTTACGTAACATTTAAATATTTCCATTTTGGATACTTAAATACTGGTGTAAACTTTGGATAGTGTTGTTTCAGTGTACTTGATTATCTTTCGGTCATGTCGTTTTATTCAGCTGTCGCATCCATTGAAAGAAAGTCCGTTGTCGTTTACCAAGCAGAATACTTCGAAACGAACTCGAATGAGAGTTTAGAAAAGGCGGAAAATAAAGGCGAATCGTTCGACGTGCTATTCAACTATGGGCAATCATGTGTAGCCCTTAGTCGTGCAACTTAGTCTATCCGGACTTCACGTTATTGGCAAAGCAGAGAGTAAACATATCCAGGCAGACCCTCGAGTTCGCGAAGAGTATCAGAGGCTACGAGAAATGGGTTCATCTTTATCCAATTCACAACAGTAGCCACAAAGTACTCCTGACAGTAATAATCAGTCTATGTGTCTGACCATGCTAAATATCCGGTCTCTTTCCAAACACAGCATTGACATTAAGCATTATCAAACCATTTTTGGCTCCGATACCCTCTTGTTTACAGAAACACAGCTTAAGTCAGGTAACCTTGGCAGTGAAATCAGACCAAATCTTCATCCATTTGAACGTTACAGGCAAAATAATATTGACATACTCGATGACAGTCCCATTGACATTGTTCTTGGTGATTTTAACTTGAACTATTTTAATAAAAGTGAAGTCAAAGAGCTTAAACAGTTTATGGAATATCTAAAGTTTACACAGATAGTTCAAAGTGCAACGTTTGTTTCCTCAGGAACCGTACTTGATTACATTTTTTTAGAAAGTGATTAGTTTTGTGGTTATTCAAATCATGAAGCTATTCAATTTATATATGGGAACCCAAAATACTTGGAAGTCCAGCAACATCTGTATCCTGTTTTGAATGTAATTCACCGTGCCATGATTTACACACTGGAGGTGCCTAGATTTGGTTTTCGTTAAAAGCGACCATGGAGACTGATACAGCAGCAACAAGAGATAAAAGAACGGATTTATTGACCTTTTGATACAGAACACTTGTGTTGTGGACCATTTCTGAAATTAACTGCACTTCACAAGTTGCGTGTTTAGCTTCGAAAACCATGGAGACTGATGTAGTAGCAATAACAGATAAAATATAAATATAGAAATTGTATAAATATAAAATAATTCTGAATACAACAGGATAAACAGTTACAGATAATAAGAATTTTATCATGAATAATCTTTACCCATTTTCCCAATTTTGCTCTGTTTAAAAACTATTCTGCTCTGTCTCTATGCTGATTTGTCATCCTGAATTTCGCTCTGCTTCTAAACTAATTCCTCCTTCCTTTTTTTCTTTATATAAACAGCTAGTTCTTCCAGAATTTTGCTTTGTAAAGTAATTTTTTCTAATTGTTTCTGTTTTTTGTGTCACAAAGTCTGACCAAATAAGAAGAGTAATATTTCTACTAGTTCTCTCAACGCATCTTCATTATCACTTTAAGGGAAAACAATTTTAAGTAAAAACTTCTATGACACCTTTTATGAAAGGGAGAAGTGGGGAGGGGGGGGGAGAAATGATTTTTGTGAACTCGTCACTGGTGGTGATCCTGTGTGCGTAGTCTCGACGTCTTGAATGAGAAGGTTGCTGAACTCTCAAGATGACGTTTGCCACTTCAGTTGCAACTTAATCTATGTCCCGTTATTCATTCACCACTCCGTCACAGAATCCGAGTTCCCTTAAAACCTGAACGCAAGGATCTGTGTCAGTGAACTGATAAAGGGCTATGCATTTCTAAGGGTTGAATAGAATAACAGTGGACGCAGAGTATCGGGTTCACTAAGTAGTCTACACGCTTGTTAACCGGGTTTTATGCATCTTCATTTTACCTGTATGGCCCCCTTTTTTTTGCTTCATAACAACCGCAAATCGTGCAGCGTCATGGTGTGCTCATTTTCACTTTTATTTATTTATTTTTTAATTTCTTAGACCACCAAAGATGACACGTACACCCAATAAAGGTTACAAAATCAGAACAATTTTATTTCGCTCCCTCTTAACATTTTTTTTCATTTTTCCCTTGTCTGACTCCTCTTTAGGCTTTGTTCTTTTTCATCACCCTTTGTATACAAAATTGATAATAACAAGACCAACATTTTCCGAAAGTGGCATGTTCCACGACGTTTTTTTCTTTCGTGTGGTCTAGCCAACAAGTAGAATGAGGTCAAAATGATCTTGACCTTTCTTTTTATACTTTAGTTCAAGAGACGTCATTGCTCCTTATTAGGTAAACAGCACGTGATAGGAGGGTGGGGGTATCACTAACCAATCACATGGACCTTATGACGTAATATTCTGTTGACATGTCTATATAAACCGAGCGCCACCTTCGTCTTCTTTGGACTGCGCTGTAAGACAGTGAACACTTCTCTGTGACACGTGCTAAAAAGAAAGTACTTTAAAGAAAACAGTATTAACCCGAGAAAACTTTTTTTTTTTCAAAACAAGAATGGATCAAGATCTGATAGACGCTCTCAATGCTCCTTTGCCCGACGATTTTGAGAAGGAGGAAGAAGAACAGGCGCCCGTATGGAATCCGGAATTCAACGAGGAGGTGGCGGGCGTCCTTAAAAGAGAATTAGAACCCCTCTTTTTCTTTCGGATTGACCACATACGGCAACAGCGAAGTCAACGATTGCAGACGAGGGAAAATCACTATAGCACCCGTCTGATCCAACAACGGAATCCACGTCCTTTGGAAAATCTTCGAGAGGAACTGGCCCAGGCCATGCACCGCGCCCTCAATCAATTGATCAAAGACCAGAACATCGCGGACAGGGACTACGTCTTCTTTCGGATGTCCTCTAACACGTTTCAACATGGAGTGTATAACGGATGGAATTTGACGGCGGGAGAATGGCGACACAACGAAGATCGGATGCAAGCGATCATGGACAATTTGTCCAAGATGTTAAACTCCAACGAACAATTTGCCATCGACCACACCTTTATGTTGTCCTTCATCCACATCCCTCAACGTGGAGTAGGTCATGGTCGTGGTCGTAAAAGAAAACACGTTCCCGGTAACTCGTCGTCGGAGGTCCTCCCTCGTATCAAGCAATCGATCGTCCGGATCAAGAACGAGGACTCTCTCTGCTGTGCTCGGGCATTGGTCACCGCGCTGGCGCACAAGACCAGGCCCAAGTCCAACTATTACCAGTATATGAAACGGGGTCGTGCCATCCAAGAAAAGCAAGCTCTTGAACTGCATCGTCAGGCCGGTGTGTTGATCGACAACGAGGGATGTGGTCCCGACGAGCTCCTCAAATTTGCTGGTACGGACATGCTCAAGGACTATTACATCCTGATCGTTGACGCTTCCTTGGCCTACAAGTGTTACCGGTACGGCGAAGGTTCCGATCATCTGGCACTTTACTTTCACGACGAACACTACGACGTCATTACGACCCTCCCTGGCTTTTACAACCAACACTACTTCTGCACCTTCTGTCTCAAACCCTACGATAATGAAGGACGGCATGCCTGTTCCGCCAATAAGGATTACTGTACAGCCTGTTGTCAACAAGGATGTCCCGACTTCCTCCAGGCCCGTCGACAACATACCGACGATCGTCGTCCACACTTGTGTCCGGATTGTTATCGCTACTTTTACGGACCCACCTGTAAGGCGGCGCATCAGGAAAAGTCAATCAAACGTCAAGTGGCTACGTTGACTGTCCCCTCCGTCTGTCGCACTAAACGTAAGTGCCCCACCTGTTTAAAACTCTTGAGGACCCCTCGAGAAATCAAACAACATAGTTGCGGCCACGGCCGGTGCCCTTCCTGCACCGAATACGTGGATTTGAGTTCCCACCAGTGCTACATTCAGACGGGGCATCAAATCGAGGAACGGAAGCAGCGACGGGCCCAACGGCGAGGGTTAAACCGTTGTCGTTTGCAGGAGGCCGACAACGTGGACGACATGATAATAGGGATGGACGACCACAACGACAACGACGAACGGCGGGAAGTAGGGGATGGCCGTCCGACCAACTTGCTAGTCTTTTTCGACATTGAATCGATGCAAGACCAGGGTGAACACGTTCCTAATCTGCTGGTGGCCCAAACTGAACTGGACAAGGAACCCTGCCATATCTTTTGCGGAGTAACCTGCGTGACTCAATTCCTCCAGTGGTTGGACACCCTCGTGAGCGGAGACGATAATCGGTCGCTGATCGTCCTCGCCCACAACTTTCAAGGGTATGATAGCTACTTCATTCTCGAGCATTACGTACGTCAACACCGCACTATCGACCAAATTCGAAACGGGGGTAAGGTTTTAAGGGTGACACTTGATCGGATCACCTTTATCGACTCGCTTTCCTTCTTTCCCATGCCGTTGGCGGCCTTCTCGAAAACCTTCGGTCTCGGTGAACTGAAAAAAGGATATTTTCCCCATTTCTTCAACACCGAGGCCCATCAGAATTACGTCGGCCCCATGCCATCAAGAGACGTTTACGGTTCTCACACCATGTCGATGAAAGAGAAGAAGGACTTCGACCGATGGTATGACGATCAAGTGGCCAAAAACGTCCCATTCGACTTGCGGTCCGAGCTGCTCGAGTACTGCAAGTCGGACGTCAAGCTATTGAAGGAGGGATGTATTACCTTTAAAGAAGCTTTCGAGGCCGAAACGGGTTTCAATCCCTTCACCAAGACCACCATCGCCGCAGCTTGTTACTGGGATCTGCAGAGGAATCGGCTGGCCCCCAACACCATTGCCTCGGAACCTTTGTCCGGATGGCGTCGCACCTCGAATCAATCCCACGTCTGCCTCGAATGGTTGCGGTGGATGGAGCATTCAAAGGGAGTGTCTCTTCAACATGCCCGAAACCAGGGAGAACATCTTGTTCCAGGCACCCGCTACACCTTAGACGGATACGATCGCAGCACACGTACCGCCTACGAATTCCAAGGTTGTCTGTGGCACGGGTGTCCCACCTGTTTTCCCCATCGTGATAAGACCTCGACTCGTCTCTTGGATCGATGTCCCGCTGACGTGTACAATCTGACCTTGAAAAAGAAGGAAAAGCTCAATCACCTCAAGTACAATGTAATCGAAATGTGGGAATGCCAGTGGACTGCGCTGAAGAAGTCGGACGACAGGATTCGTCGCTTCGTCGCCAGCCTGAACATCCAACCTCCTCTCCAACCGCGGGATGCCTTCTTTGGTGGACGGACCAATGCCGTTACACTCTACAAGCAAGTGGACCAAGGGGAAAGGATCCGTTACTACGATTTTACGAGCCTTTACCCCTTCATCAACAAAAATGGAGAGTACCCTGTTGGCCATCCCACCATGTTCTACAAACCGGACGGCACCGACCTCTCACCTTACTTCGGCCTCGCCAAAGTCACCATCTTACCCCCGTTCGAACTCTACCATCCCGTTCTCCCGTACCGTTTGGGCGAGAAGTTGACCTTTCCTCTCTGCCGAACGTGTATGGAACGCCAACTCGACCTTCCCCTCCACGACAAGACCTGGGAATGCGATCATCGAGACGCCAATCGTTGTCTGACCGGGACGTGGTGCACCCCCGAAATCGCCAAAGCCGTGGAAAAGGGCTATAAGATCCTCGCCATCCACGAGGTTTGGCACTTCGACCGTCGAGAATCCGGGCTGTTCGCCGAGTACATCAACACTTGGCTGAAAAACAAGGTGGAAGCCAGCGGATGGCCCGGTTGGTGCACGACGCCCAAAGACCAGAAGCAGTACGTCGACGACTTTAAGCGACACGAAGGCATTCAGTTAGACCAGGCCAATATTGTCAAAAATCCGGGTCTACGGATGGTGGCCAAGCTGATGTTGAATTCGATGTGGGGCAAATTTGGACAACGCACAAACAAGACCCAAATCCAGCAGTTCCACGATGCACCCTCTCTCCATCAGTTCCTTCAGAAAGACTGCTACGATCTTCGGGACGCTTATCACATCGGGAACGAGTGTCTCGAGGTCCAGTACAAGATGAAGGAACAAGAGGAGCCGCTGGCCCCCAACCTCAACATCTTCGTGGCCGCCTTCACGACTTGTCTCGCCCGTCTGAAACTCTACGACGAATTAGACAAATTAGGCGAGCAAGTCCTGTACTTCGACACGGACTCGGTTGTCTTTTCCCACAAGCCCGGACACTATTCACCGCCTACAGGGGACAAATTGGGGGACTTCAAAGACGAGCTGGGCGAGGACGACCACATCACTGAATTCTGTTCAGCTGGCCCGAAAAATTACGGGTACGTCACCGCCCAAGAACAAGTGGAGTGTAAAGTGCGCGGCTTCTCCCTGAACTACGAAGGACACCAGCAGCTCAATTACGAGGCCCTTCGTCAGAATATCTGGGACGAAGTCCGAAACCCCCAAGATCGACCCCGCACGCATCCCGTCCACCAACAGCACAAAATTGTCAGACGGAGCAAGGATTACAAGATAGAGACACAGCCCGCCACCAAACAATATAAACTGGTGTTTTCGAAACGGGTCTTGGACCCCAAGACGTACCAAAGCTTCCCCTATGGGTATTCGGCCGAGAAGCCAGACAAAACACGAACTTAAGGATGCCCACCAACTTGCTGATTTGGCGAGCAGTGACTCAGAGCAGGAGAAAGTGGACCTCTAAACTTTTTATCAGCGGAAAGGGACTTCTCAACTTTATTGCTGGCGGAGCGAAGCGACGTCAGCGGCCATATTTTAGCGGCATAGAAAGTCGACTTAGCTTTCGTTTCCATTTATGGTTGGTTCAACGAGTCGGAGCCAATCAACGTTTTCGTACGAACGTTTTGAACAGCCAATCGGCTTCTTTAATATATCTGAAGGCACTAGAATAAGATTATTTTATTGTACGTAGCTTTACAATTTTGTCCCCATTAAAAACTACGTTAGCTCAATCCGTGTACTTCTTCTTCTTCCATAGGGAGGGGCTTTTTTCACTCATTTTTTCCCCCTCATTTTTGACCTCTTTCTCCGTCGCACGTCTCTTCTTCACTAATCTATTCCTCCTTCCATGACGTCATTACACGGGGTCAACTCTTTTATGACGTCATCCACCACACAATTCACGTGATCCCAATGCACCAATCAGAACCTGTTTCTAAGCTCCGCCCACTCCAAGGTCAAGGTCAGTTCTGACAGGTCGTTGCCTAGCAACGTTAGTTTGATTGTCCCAGACTTGGGTACGTTACTACTGACAATGGCCAGAGTGAAGACTACCTGTAGCCTCTTGTTCCTCATGAATTTCGCGCTGTATGCAAACAGCTGTATTTCTTCAAGAATTTTGCTGTCTGTAAACTTATTGTTCATGAATTTTGCTCTGTTCGTAAAATAATAATTCTGCTCTGTTTGTAAACTAATTCCTAAAGAATTTTGCTTTGTCTGTAAACTAATTGCTCTGTGGTTTGCGTATTGTGCCGTTACAGTAAACCACAGCTAGAAAACGAAAAATTTTAGTTTTCCTATTTTTGTTTCCAAAAAATGGCCGCCAATAACGATGACTTTCGGGAATTTAAATTTAAATTTTCGAAAGCGAAAGACGGTTACTGGGGGAACATTATTACGCATGTACAACTTGTGGCGTACAAGTCTCAGGTTGCTCCCGTGAAATATCCCTCGAAAGTAAGAACGGTTTAAAGCAGTCCCTGAAATGAATGTAAACAGCCAATAAAATTCATAACTTTACCCTGGAATATTTTTCCTCCTTCCTTCAAACGGTCTAGTAGATGTTCGCGAATAGTTATGGTCGGATGAGCACACAAACAAACCATACCAAAATGTCTCTTCCGGCATTAATACTCGTGTACATACCCAGCTTTTAGAAAACTAGTAGTTGTTACAAAGAATGCAGTGCTGCCGGAAGAAGACTTTTGGTTTTCCTGATTTCAGCTTTCAAAGTTTGTTTGTGTAGGCGTTTTCAAGATCAGTTCAAAACTCATCTTTGTCAGTTGTCAAATCTGAGTTGAGAAACAGAACAGAAACCAACTTTTAATGCCTTGAAAACATCAGCAACTTAAATTAAACGGAAACCTTTCTACGTCTCAGTGCAACATGATATAGGATAAAGAAAACGTTAGAAATATTTATGTTCACACTGTACATGACTGGGGTATCTTACTATTATATTCTATGGCCAGTGGGGCGGCCTAAGCGAGCTAAAGCACAGGCACCCCAAGCTTGTAGCTAGTATAACATATGTTTGACAATTTCCCCATTTTAAATCATTTGTTCTACCTAACAACATGCTATGAACACACTCGAGGCTGAGGAATGGTCGCCGAGAACTTTATTTTGTTACAATACGGCACAAAACCATTGAGTCGGCTAATAGTCGGTAAAACAACATTGTGTTAAACTACAGAGCAAAATACATAGAAATTTTACAATAACGATTTGCAGGTCTCATTGTTTTCTTTTTGATTTTATCTTCTTACTATATCTATACTTGTGATCATATTAATAACATTTTCAGAAAGTTTGAGGCTAAAATCCCCAAATCATTTAAGTACATTTGGCCTCGGCCAAAAAATAAGCGAGGATTCCAAGTTTCACTTACATACCAATAATATTGAGATTGTAAGATTGTCGGTTAGAAACATCTTAATATAAAGCTTTCTCTGTTAACGGTACTTTTAAAAAAGGCAAATGCCTGTTATTTCCTAGATAATCTCTCATTCTATATTTCAAAGCCTTTGGCTACAAATCGGGATCACACTATATAGACCCGAAACAAAAACAAACATGCCTCTTACTGGCATAATTTTTAAAATGTCATCAACTATCTTGAAGAGAGAAACGAAACTGAAGTCAAAGCTGGTCTGACTTCTTTTTCAAAATTATAATACAAACCCGATACTTTTAAAGTAATCAAATAAAATTTTTCTCTTTTTAAAGAAAGAACTGTCCTAGCCTATAGTCTAAGAGATTTGAGTTTAAAAATTATGTAATTTCACTCGAATTTGCAGCTACAGTCGTGCTAACCTCAAGACCTGAACTTAGAAAATTCGACTTCAGCAAACCTTTAGCACGGCGTTTGAAACTAATCCGTGCTACAGTCGGTAAGCACGACAAGTTGACCCATGCTACACAACTTTAACTCCAGCTAATCGAAGTTTATTTCAGATGCCTTGCTTAACTCGTGCCAAAGTTAAAGTTTGACAGACGTTCGACGCCTTCAACTCGAACCAAAGTCATGCAACAGTGGAATGAACAGAAGTAGAGTTAGCACGACTGTTGAACGGCGTTTGAAAAAACTGTTTCGGCAAACTCTGCCAGATTTTTGCAGAATACTCAATCGTTATAAACATGAACTAATAAAACTTGTCTATTTTTGCTGTAACTGATAGTTATTAATTTTTGTTAGAGTTATGTTTTAAAGCTGCGTTCTGCCTGATAGCCTGCGTGTATTCGCCAGTTTTCACTCAGCCAGTTTAACAGCTACTACTTTAGCCCTTTCAGTCCCAGTCAGTTATCAATGCCTAACTTCTCCTAACATGTCACATAAATTAAAGTACATTTGGTAATGAGAAAATGGAAATTGATCAAATAAAGAGGCTACTGAAGATGAAAAGAGGAATTCTCCCAACTGACTTGTTCCATGAAAAGTTGGTCTAGTTGGGAGAATTCACTAATTCAACTGGGGCTGGAAGGGTTGAGCGGCTATGCGTAGACTATCTGACAAAGCATTTTTGTCTTGCATGCCAACTTTAGGTCAACTTCAGTTCAAGTTTGAGTAATACTTATTGAAATTATCATATTTAAAACTTACAATAACATAAGACTGTGCGTAATATTTGGCACAGTCGAAGTGTTCTGTTCGTATTTTTCGTTAACTTAGACGCTTTTACTAGCAATTAATTCTTGTTATCATTGTAAAGATACAAATTAAGGCGCCGATACCAAAGCAGTTTTTTGCACACTAACTATAAGCCATTTTTAATTAATCATTTCCTTGTACTAACAACACTGTGTGTATCAAGTTTGAGATTAACAGATTTTCTCTACGCGTTTTTATGGGCATTTTAGACGTTCATGCGCTAGGAATCATGGGTAAATATACGAGTCGCCATCTTTATAATCGTGGATTGTATCCGTTCGTGCCCAGGACAAAAATAAACCCCAACGGCTAATTTCCTTTGTAGTTGAAATATTCTTTAATATACCTCATACGAATTATTATAGGACCTATTAGATTTACTTTGTTGTTACAATTCCCTTGTGTATTTATCTATTAATATAAGCACATATTTCACTTAAGTAGTAGCTAATTTTCTTTCAATGCACGAACAGTGCAAATAAAAGAAAAGTCCAATTTGCCCTGCATCTTGTATCGTCCATTTTGGAATTTTATATCAAGTAAATAAACACATGCACTTCTGAGTTTTAACTCCATGATTTTCTATATTTTCTAGACGACTAATTAACTTTCCTTAGAACGAATTGTAATTCTACAAGTTATTTCTTAGCCATTTTTAATAACATGGCATGGCTGCTTTACTTGTATTGTTCCCGAACTGAAAAAAATGCATTCGGATCGCTATACAAGACTGAATTTCCTGTAATATTAATCCTTTAGTTTATGTCCTAACTACTGCCATTCAAAAGCCTTAGTTAACACGGCAGCGTTTTTCATCTATGCGGGCTTTCTCTAACTCTTTCTGAGTTACCTCTTAATAAATCTGTATTTGCAATAAAAAAGCAATAATTGCTTTCTTTTAAATAGTTTAAATTTTGTTACCATATAACATTTTTATATTTTGTTTTTCATATTCTAGAAAGTAATTCGAATTGTCTCCTTCTAATATTTTTTAACATTTATAAAAAGATTTCATTAACCATCCTTACTTCCTTACTCGCTAGTTTGGTTGGTCCTATTCAAACTCCAGGCGAACATTATGCTTTTTTTTCCAAAATCAGTGCTAGAGTTTTGTCATTTCTCGCTCCCTCGACAAACTCCTGCAGCGATAACACGCCATCTTTGTTTGTGTCAAACCTATGGAACACTTTTAAGGTTCTTTCTTCGGGCGTTAGCTCTTCCCAGGCCTGCTCTTCTTCTGGGTCCTCACCCATCGTGCGATACAACGCATCAACAATCCTAAACATTTCTTGTTTGGTTATATATCCATCTCCATTAACATCGTAGATGCTAAAGGCCCACTTCAGCTTCTGCTCCATGGTGCCACGAGTCGAGATTGATAACGAGCACATAAACTCTCGAAAATCTGTGAATGAAATCATCAATATATTTATATTTCCTCGAGTACACGCTTTCAATTTCAAAAGAACCATCCAAGGCTCGTTGTTCTTTAGTTTGTACATTTTGAGACTCTATTGTTCTTCAAATGTTCTTGCTTCCACCATTGTCTTATTGCAAAATATTGTCAGTGTAACTACAGCATAGTTTTACCACTGCCGTATATTTAATGATTATTTCATGTGTGAGACGAGTAAACAGGCAAAGAGGTGAGTTGGCTATAAATCCTCTCATTTACAACTAGCGCCAATAGAAAATTTGTTTTACGAAGTTTCTTAAATTTCCAAACCTATCGACACTTAAGATGACAGTTGAAACTTATTAAGAACAATATTTCAGCTTTGCAACACTAACAAGTCAGTTTCCATATATGGTCAATTCGGTATAAGAGCTGATAATCGAGATTGAGTGAGCCAATCAGAACGCTGGGAACGTTCGACATCGTCAATAAAATCGTGCGGCGAAGTTTCGATCTTCTTTTCTGCTCACTTGGAGGAGGGATTCGTCCAAACCCATCTAAAACCCTAAATGAACCAAAACCTACGAAGCTTTGCCAAATTTTTTTAACTATGAGATTAAACTACAAGGGAATACATTGTCTGTTGCCGAGATAGCAACGAATATTTATCAAATATTTACTCAGTAAATTTTTATATGATAAATTGTCGGCCGAAATTTTTGTTCAAGATTGTTTGTTTGCATGCGCAAATTAATGGATTCAGTTTCTGTTTTAAAAAAAACCCCACGGAATTTGGGCGAAATTCGTCGTATTTTGACTAAAAATGATAGTTTAAAGTTTTAGTTTCGTTTCGTTTTATTTTTACAGAAAAAATGAATAGTGCTTCTTTATAAGCGTCAGTTATATTTTGTTTTGTTGCCCTGTCGGTTAATGGCAGCTTACAAAACCTTTCTCGAATGAGTTTTTGGGAACTAAAGCTCAACTTTTACAGCTGTTGCCTTAACTAGCCCGGCCATTACTATTGTAGCCGTAGGGTCCATCTAAGCAAAACATAACGAATACAAGTAAATAAAATTTCCCAGTTCTTCAGCTGTTTCCGATATTTACATAAAGTTGCTCTAAACAGCTCAAGTTTTGTTTTTGTTGAAGAATAAATCATAATATTGAATAATAAAATCTTGTTATGAAAACTCTCGAAATGATAATGCAAATTAGTTGTAGGTATAGGATTGACTTCTCGTGGGTAAAATTAATTGATATATCGTGCAAGTTCAATCATACAAAATTGGAAAAATCACCAAGCTGAATTGAGAAATAAAAAGTTTAAAGAGAAGACAAAAACACGTGATAAGAAAAATGGCTAGCTAGTTTGAATAAAGGAAATAACACTATCGAATTTGCAATATTATAAAAGAAAAACCGAAAGAATGAAGAAGAAGAAGCCTTTTTCACAAACCGTTCGTTAAAAATTATGCAAGTAAATAAAGTACTCTAAAGTTGTTGATACAATCTGTATCTAAAAAAGGTATTATATACTTGACTTTGTCCGTTACCAGCCTGCTTATTTTTTGACAAAGTGAAAAAACGAAATACAAAATCTTTTCGGAGTGCAGCTTTGTCTTCCATCATGGTGTGAAAAGCCGAATATGCCACTGTACAAACTTTTATTATACGGATCTTTATTTGAATCATTTTCTTGTATACATTGTAAACAAAATGGCAATGTTAAATAGAGCCTAGAATGTAAAGTAAAGTTTGCTAGATGATCTTGACGAAAACGAAGTCGTTTTAAAACGTCCGCCTAGTGAAAAAAGCCCGATGAAAGACATGGTGTTAGGAGAGGAGAGATGCTTTGTTTGCCTCATGCTCTTGTTTAAGTTGTAAACAAAATGGCAATATCAAAAAGAGCTGTGATAATAAAGTAATCTTGACGAAAACGAAGTCATTTTAAAACGTTCGCGCAGTGGAAAATGCCAGATGAAACACATGGTGTCAGGAGAGGAGAGATGCTTTATTTGCCTCATGCTCTTGTTCAAGTTGTAAACAAAATGCCAATATTAAAAAGAGTTGTGATAGTAAAGTAAAGTTTGCTAAATAATCTTGACGAAAACGAAGTCGTTTTAAAACATTCGCGCGGTGAAAAAAGCCCGATGAAACACATGATGTCAGGAGACGAAAGAGGCTTTATTTGCCTCATGCTCTTGTTCAAGTTGTAAACAAAATGGCAATATTAAAAAGAGCTGTGATAGTAAAGTAAAGTTTCCTAAATAATCTTGACGAAAACGACGTCATTTTAAAACGTCCGCGCAGTGAAAAAAAGCCCGATTAAACACATGGTGTCAGGAGAGGGGAGACACTACAAAACAGATTTTACGACAGCAAGACCCCCAAGTGAGAAAAGAGAAAATCAATCAGAATTTTGCACTGGATTGAATGGATCGCATACGTTTAATTGCAAAATGTCAATAGTTTTCCTTCAAAGCAAATACTAAAACAACTGAAGTTGAACTATAAAGGCTTTCAGTCTCTGCAGGTTGTATCGAACTCGTTTCAAAGTCAACAAAAAAAAACACTTTTAAAGTTTCAAAGGTTGGTTCCGATGCGCATAAATTTTAATCTGAAAACATATTTTAAGTTCCTTTTGTTGCTTTGTATCATTATTGTACGACCAACTGACTCTCTAAAGACTTTGATTTAATATAGATACTGAGCTAACACCTCACGAAGCATGCCGCGTCGGGGTTAGAGATTTTCACCCGTCAAAACAATATGCTCTTAGGTAACAACGTACTTACTTACCCCCCCCCCCCACACACACACAC
>JANVCF010250812.1:5170-15406 GCA_025388745.1 Hydrozoanthus gracilis
TACAACCCAAACTGATTCGTGAAATTCTTTCATGAGGCTTATTGTTTGACATAGGCAGGAAAAGTAGGTATGATTCCAATTTCATAATAAAGAAAACAATCAACAAAAAGGGAATTCAATAGAATAAAGCCCTATCTATTATTACTTACCCTGTGATTGTGGGGGCTGCTGTCCGTACCCTTGTTGTGGGGGCTGTTGCCCATATCCTTGCTGTGGGGGCTGCTGTCCATACCCTTGTTGCGGGGGCTGCTGTCCGTACCCTTGCTGTGGGGGCTGCTGTCCATACCCTTGTTGTGGGGGCTGTTGCCCATAACCTTGTTGTGGGGGCTGCTGTCCATAATGCTGTTGTGGGGGCTGAGAAGGATAACCCCCTGCTGAAGATGGGGCACCATATAACTGTCCACTTGTTGGAGGTGGTGCCCCACCATATGGAGCCCCTGGGGTACTTGTTGGAGGTGCGCCATAATATGGGGCCCCTGGGCCAGACGGAGGGGGAGGTCCGCCATATGGGGCCCCTGGGCCACTAGGTGGAGGGGGGCCACCATAACCAGGTGCAATACCAGGGGGTGGGGGTCCACCTACAGAAAAAAAATTGAATGAAAAATTCTACATGTTTTAAAAACTAACAATTTTTTGTTTACAGTTACTTTACCAATGAATAGTTTATTAGAATGATCAAAATACCAAGAAGTAATACATATCAACTGCATAAAGCTACTGTATATTACATATCCAATGACTAGTGTTAATATTCAATGAACTTCTCACCTAAACTTAAATACAAAGTTTCAGTATAAAAGGGTTAGGCCTGCCACTTTTCATGAAATTTGAATAAATTTTGAACAGTAATGGCAGCCATTGATAATAGAAACCTGAAACAGTTTCATTTTTAAATAGTAAATAAAGTCATTGGCATAACACCATTCTACTTGAAGGCAAACAATGTGAAAAGCTCCTGATAAAATTAAAATATACCAAGTTTATCACAGAAGAAATTTAAAAAACAGGCGTGCTTTGCAGACCAGATTAGAAAGACAACATTGATCAAGGCCAGCATTTTGTCACTATTTTGTTCGGTAAAATTTCGCTTTGAAAACTAAAACTCGTAGTTCTAACACTACTAAATTTAAAAACAGACGAAGCGCTGAATGCTGTCATGGCTAGGCTCAGCAGCAAGCTTGTATGAGCGATACACAACTTTAGATTGTCTGCTATATTTTGAAATAATACTAACAATAATCATTATAATTAATATTACATGTTTGTAGGGGATTTACAGTACAGTAAAAGAATAGCAAAGCAACGGGTTAAAAGCCAAACAAAGGATTACTGAGCTGGTTCTAATGTATAATTCTATCTTGTGTTTAATCCCATCATTTAGAAAATGACAAAAGTTCTGACGAGATGGCTGCAGTGATCATGTAGGCAACTGCACTGAAATTATAAATTTCATTATTATTGTAGGCAACTGCACTCATGCATATTTTGTTTCATGCTTTGCTGTTGAATCCATGATTTTTGCATCTTGGAGCTGTCCAATCTCCAAGAAAATATTGTCCTTCTGGTGTAGCAGAATTTATACAGTGTAGCGAAAGGAAAAGGGTTAATTTTTGTGGCTAACAGAGAAACATTGGCAGATTGAAGTAAGACATTTCCACAAAAACAAATCCAGCAACATCACTAAGGTCAAAGCAGGGTTGAAATTTTGAAAATGTAGCAAGAAAAACAAAAGATAAATTTCAAACTTTACACTTTTAACTTTTTTACCATTTTGAAATGAATCTTAGTGTAAATAAAATAAGATTCAAAAAGCGTGCAACAGGTGGAAGAGAGCACAGACATTTACTGAGATGTTAACTCAATGGTGGATGATTGGCAACTGAATGTGTGAAACCCCTGGGCTCACGCCTTTTGAACTGGAACCTCATGTTAAAGGACTTGCCCTAACTTATAAAATGGGCCTGTGTCAGGCAATCATTACTTTCAGCTGTCACTAAACCTTCAGAGAGTCATGACACAAAATAAGTGGACTATTCATTTGACTGTAAAACTAATTCATTCAACATTTGAATAGAATAACTATTAATAAAACTACTTAGAATTCAGAATCACAACTGATTTATGTTGTAAATAGAGGGAAATTGTATCTGAACATAATATATAGTAACGGCAAAAAAATGCAGGCACAATTTTAAAACTAAGGCAAACATGAATGAAAGTTTATCAGAGGTGTGAAAACTTCATTGACAAAGGGGCAAAATTTCTTACAAATTTAAGTACAAAATGAAACAAACTTCACTTGCATAACTGTCTTAAATCTATTAGGCATCTATTAAAAAATATTTGAATGTTAGTAGTAATGAATTTCTTTCTTCCTATCACTTACTGAGAAGCTGTTCAAACCGTCACTTATTAATTCTGAAAAGGTGTCAAATATGGGAGGAAATATCCCTTTCTTTTTTGGTCCTTGTTTAATTAAGGAGGAGTTAAGTTTTTAGTGAGTTTACACAATACATCAAACAACTATTCAAGCAAGACTTTGTACCTGGGTAGCCTGCCCCGCCTGGAGGGGGATACCCACCGGGGGCAGGAGGGTAACCACCAGGTGGTGGATAAGTCCCAGCCCCCGGAACAGGGGGGTAGCCTGGGCCAGGGGGGTAACTAATACCAGTTGGGTATCCAGCCTGCAGACAAAAAAACAAAATACTGAATAATATTTAATTACAATGAATATATAAATTGGCTTTTTTTGTTAAATCTACTAATTAAAAGTGTTCTGGCTAGGTCAAGATGAAGGAGTGCAGCAGCAAGTTATTTTTTTCAGCACCCTGTCATTTTTCTACACAACCTGTTGCTTTTGTCTAGTACCCTGTCATTTTTCATAGCCTCAAACAGAGTGCCATAAGCAAAATAACAAAAGTTTTTGATGCTTTAACTCCACAGTTTTCAAAGTTCTTGAGCATTCCAAACGATTACTTAAAACAATCCTGGGCTAGCTTCTTTGCTCCTTGTTTATTGCTTGCTTGATGAATTCACGAATATTAATGGTATATAAAATTGGACCACCCTGTCGTTCTTTTTGGCAACTAGAACACTGTTTCTTCAATAATAAATTATTCTAAACGTTCTAACAGTTCTAAACTACTAAGTTAGAACCAAAAATAATAAATTAAAATATTTCAAATTGTTACAAAGATGACATAATTCTTTACTAATTGAAACTATTACAAAACAGTTAAACTTTGATTATATTCTTATAGATATTTCAAAGTCAAGAGAACATACTTAACTAAACAAATTACACAATTAAGTCAATTCTACTCAGGCCTTTCAGAACAAAATTGATAATGGAGGGGCTGTGAGCATAGCATAGAAGTGCAATTAGTGTTAAATTTAAAATTATATAACATAGAAACTATGAGTGACGAGAAATTATTGGGGAGCTAGAGCCCCCCCCCCTCCCACCTGCCTCCCCAGCCCCCTGCTTCCAACCACCCAGCTATTTCAGAGACTTATGCACAAACGTATGGTGCTGAAAAATTCCAAATGACTGACCTCCTCAAGTGCTTCACTAATTTCAGATGAAGGAAATAAAAACATTCAGAAATATTTTACAACTAGACTTTATAAACTCAAAAAATGCTTAAATTCATATTGTGCATGTATACAAAAAAGGTACATACATCACCAGAGGGGTAGGTTGGGGGATATCCATAGCCTCCAGGAGGTGGGGGAGGGTATGCCATTATGCAATTCCTATAAAGAAAGAACAGCAAGTATTTTAGATATACAAGTTTTAGTTTCAAGCTACAAACTTTCACTTTTTATTTGAAGAGTAGGTTTTTAAAAATTGTGATAAAATATATCTACAAACACCATAAAAAAACTCAAACACTAGATAACTCTTAGATGTTTTCAAAACATTATCAAGTCAAAAATTCAACAAACTTAAATCTGAACACCAAATAAACAAGAACAATAGCTGCTAATTAAGAAGAAGTAACTAGCAAACCTTTACTTGTTAACTGAAAATTTTCGCATGAATTGAGTCAATGTAATTTCTTAAATTTTTGATTTCATAATATCACTATAAGGTTAAATAGAAGCATCATCTAGTTTCAGCGGTTTTTCTTAGCATTTTTAAATGTCTTTAAAGTATATTAAATTACCACAATTCTTTATAGTTTAAATATATATACTTAAATGATGAAACAACAGCGAAACATTTGAAAGTTGCTAGGGTAGGAAGTGTTAAACCTGTTAACAACATTTAGGGTACAAACAGTAATATGAGCCCATGGAAGGGTCGCTGGGTCGAAGAAAAAGGGGCATGTTGATAGTTGTAAACAGGCTACTAGAAAAATAGTGCTCAGAGTACTTCCGAAAGGAGAGGGGGTATATACAAAAATATATATTGACCATGTAGTCTGCAATTGCTCTTACGCTTGGAAAACATACAGTTTTTAATTTTTGTGTATATTGTGTATATGTATTAATAATTTAAACTGTGCGCTAGAGTTAAATCGAGGAGTATAGAGTGAATATTCTGCAAAATCCAAGCTCATTTAATAAGAATCATTTTAGAAAGTTCTGAAACTCTTGCAGCACAACCGACATTCGCACGACAACTTTGCAACAAGATCGTTCAATTTACATAAAGTTTCTAACAATCTTGTGTTAAATACATTTTACAAGTCTCAAGTACTCTGCTTGCAGCGTCTTGTAGACTGTTGGCCATTATGAAATTTTTGAAACCCCTTTTAAGTGATAGAGTGATGCGGAAATTCAAAACTATGGCTCGCTTTAAACTGGTTTCTATAGCTCTTTTCATGCCTAATGCCGTCTTCACAAATAAAAAGTAGACTCGGAAACAGCATCAATTCATAGTTACCTCTTGTCAGTGTGCACAGCTGATGGTATTTATAAAATCTACACAACAAATCGCCCACCCAAACCGAGTAACAACGATGAAAGACGGAGCAGAAGGCACGAATGTCGAGCAAACAAAACAACATCGAGAAAACTGGAAGCGAATGTTTATTCAACTTCATATTTGGGCATTACGTCCTTATATGGGTTCCATGATACGTTGCCTTCTTGCGAAATAATCTAAAAATAGCACAAATGACGACGTAGCAGCCTGGCAACGAGGGCCCTGCCCCCAACTTCTTTATTTGGAAAAATTATCCATATATAGATAAAACATTTCATGTGCTCCGGCGGCGGTCGTTTTCCTTATGTCGATTTAGATGTTGCAAGCCGCCATAATTCTTTCAACTGCCAGTGTAAAATATTTAAGTCTATGACCCCGTCATATTTCTCATTTTGACAGTTAAGTGTAAGAATAGATCTTTGTAGCCTTTGAAGACGATTAAACAAAGTTAACTAGAATGGTTGATGATAAAATTCGCCCAAAAGATCTCGAGCAATGGATCGAACAGCTCAATGATTGCAAGCAACTCACCGAGGCCCAAGTTCAGACGTTATGCGAAAAGGTTTGTTAAAAACTTTTACTCATATTTGTATTAATACCAGTAGGAATAATCTAATCGAATAGTTTGTGATGTTAACTGATATTTTGAATACTTCTTTAAAACGGAACGGAAAAACGTATGTGTTGGGGTTGTGGCAGGCAACTTCTTGCCGTCAACAAACCATACAAAACTGTCATTGGATTCACAACGAAAGGGCTGATACCTTCGTTGTTAAGATTTCTGTAAAGATGAAAAAAAGGCGCTTCTTTGTTCAAAATAGTTACATTAGCTGATCATTTCTAACAAATGACTGACAAGGGAAAAGTTACAGCACTGAGTTCGTACGCTTTACTGTCGTATTTTGTTGTACAAGTTGCTTGCTCGCGTGAGCTTGCTAAGACTTGGTGACAAGGGTTTATGAAGAGAAATGGTTCTCTTTTCATGTTAAAAAATGATGAAGTATAAATCGAAAATTCGTTTTGTACATTTGTTTTGTGTTTCGAAATTTGAAGCCACCAAAATTGTTGTTGCAGAAGAGTAACATCTCGTTTGTTTGTTCAAAGAAATCGGCATTACTAAAAGTAAAATCTAGGCCAAGCAAGTTTTAACAGAAATTACTTGTAATACGAAGCAAAAATAATTTTGTGTTTGTCAGCAGTTTTATAGAAGCAATGTTGATCACTAAAATTAGCACCCATTAGGCAAGGTGTGAAGCCGTTATTTATCTAACATTAAAGCTATCCAATAAAACTGTATGTAACTATCGGAAGAAGAATATTCTACAAAATTCACAAGGTTTATTTAAGCATCAATTAAAATGGTACTTTTAGTAAATCAATTAGATACAAATTGATGTTTCATTTGACCAAAACATATTGTATGTGTGAGTGAATTCCTTTCTGCACACAAATAGCAAGGAAAGTTTTGTTGAAATACAAATTATAACCACTTGAAGCTATCAGGTTTCTCAGTATTTCTGTAATGGAACAACAGAAAAATCGATCTCGCTATTTTTGAATTATATACTGTCTCTGCAAAACTATTGAAGATCCAGTGTTGTTAGTAAATGACATCTGTTAAGCTATATATTCAGTAGCCTGAAAAAAAAAACAATATCAAAGTTCTTGTTGCAAGGACAAGTAATCTGTCAATACAATACAATACAATATATATATACAAGTTCTCCCCTCTGGGCTTTTCAGAACCTGTTTACAAGTATATACAAGGTCAGACAGTCGAGGGTCTTGAAAGTCTGCTAGAGCGGCTCACATTTTTATGGCGCAACTAGCAGCCGATAAGAAGTGCCCTCAGTGGAGCGAGAGACTGGACCTACGGTTTAATGCCCTTATCTGAGAAGATGCAAAGGTCTAACCATTTGCAGATGTTAGAGCAAAGGAAGAACTTTCTCCTCAAATTATTTTTAGACCCTGAGTGAAGGTCTGGCACCAGGAATCAAACCAGGGCCTCTTGCACTGCAGACTGGCACCTTACCAACTGGGCTAACCAGGCGGCGGTTTTGGTGACTGTCAAAAATTTTTGGTTATTTTTCATCAGGTTGAGAAAATTCATATAAGAACTGGCAACAATTACCATATGAGACATGCCACATTAATAACTGTTATGATTACTCTTGCCAGGCCAAAGAGATCCTTAGCAAAGAATCCAATGTGCAAGAAGTCAAGTGCCCTGTTACTGTTTGTGGAGATGTGCACGGCCAATTTCATGATTTGATGGAACTGTTCCGAATCGGTGGAAAGTCACCAGATACAAACTATTTGTTTATGGGCGATTATGTCGACAGAGGATACTACTCAGTGGAGACTGTTGCTCTGCTAGTTGCTTTGAAGGTGAGATTTTGACTACCTCCACCTTTTCAGATTTAAAGTCGCACCATTTGATGTTCTTGCATCTGAAAGGCTAGGCCAAGTAATGTTGTTGAACAATAATTCATTGGCTTTCCTAATTTAAAAAAAACTGAAGGGCCTTGTGCAAAAACAGTTTAAGTGAATTTGTATGAAATACTTAATTTACCCAACAAATATGAAGAAATAATGGGGATACTGTAGGGAGAGTTTAGAACTTGATCAAAATAGTTGTTTTTGTACCAGACTTTTAATTTTGAAACATTTCTTTGGAAACATGTTGTTAGCCCCATGTATACAATTAAAGCTGCTGTTGATCAACATGTACTGTAAATGTTCTAACAAAGTCTATTTTGTTACCTCCCAGGTGGGGGTAAGGGGTTATTAGAGAGGGGAGGCTTAATTAAAGAGATTATCAATAACCAAAGACAGAAATGCTTCATGAAGTTCAGTTACTAAACACATTCAATAGCAATCAGGGCTCCTCTCGCATTATACCCAGCAACATTCAAAAATTGAAACAGATACAACTATTGACAGAATTTATTTTTGACACAATATTCCTTGTGCTTTATCTCCTTTGTCTTTGTGTTGGGATAAGTAATGGGGGGGGGTTATTTAAAACCGGCAGCTCCAAATTATGGGCTTAATTAGAGTGAGGCAGCTTATTAAGGCATTTAAAGTTCTAAGAAATAGTATCTAACTGGAAGAACTGAATCATTTTACAGGTTCGCTATCCACACAGAATAACAATATTGCGAGGAAACCATGAAAGTAGGCAGATAACCCAAGTGTACGGATTTTACGATGAATGTCTAAGGAAATATGGCAATGCAAATGTATGGAAATTCTTTACCGATCTTTTTGATTACCTCCCACTTACAGCACTAGTAGATGGCCAGGTAAGCCTTTGACTCTTTGTCTTTGTTTTTTTGGTTTTTTTTTTGCTCACACTTTTTTCATGATATTTGTTTAAGTCTGAGTGATCTTGTCCTAAGCTTAGTTCTGTTGTAAATGTTTCAGATCTTTTGCCTTCACGGTGGTTTGTCGCCGTCCATCGACACTCTTGATCATATAAGAGCACTAGACAGAATACAAGAAGTTCCCCATGAAGTAAGTGATAGCTGATTGGTTCAATATTTTGTGAACTTGCACTGTAACAAACTATTTTGCTTCCATCTGCCCGAGGATTAGATTAACCACACACTACTTACAGATATGAAATTGTAGTGAAATAATTCTGCAATGATGAGGGCAGGAGAAAACTAAACATCTCAATGTGTTATCAATTTTTGGTCTCCAAGCTCTTAAGACACTGAATTGTTTAGTTTGCCATGCTTGTTTGAAACCCAAGTTTTGTGCCAAATTTTTTTAGTTTTATTGTATCTTCTCTTTGAGTGTATATTTATTTTAAGAACTACGAAAATACATTGCAACTTTGGCTTTGACATTAATTATATATGTACACATGGATAGGGAGTTGAAGGAATGTTTGTTAGAGGCTCTATAAATATGTTATTTAAAAGGTTCATTTAACAGAAGCACAGTGCATTCGTTTATAATGATATTCCATGCATTGGTTTGTTTATCTAGGGTCCAATGTGCGATCTCTTGTGGAGTGACCCAGATGACCGTGGTGGTTGGGGCATATCGCCACGTGGTGCTGGGTACACATTTGGTCAGGACATTTCCGAGACATTTAACCATACCAATGGACTTACCCTTGTAGCTAGGGCACATCAACTTGTCATGGAGGTTTGTGATTAAAACGTCAGGTTAACTGTTTTTTGTTGGCCTATTATATCATTGGTAAAGTTTATTGTCATTGAGAAACAGGACTGACAGTTTGTATTTCTCCTCCAGGGCTATAACTGGTGCCACGATAGAAATGTTGTTACAATTTTCAGTGCACCCAACTACTGTTACAGATGTGGAAACCAGGCAGCCATCATGGAATTAGATGATGCACTTAAATATTCATTGTAAGTAGTTTGACCACTGAGTTTTTGAACCTTGTTGCTTAAGTTATCCAGTTTTGTTAATGTGGCCAGACAGAATCTTGTAATGTGATTGGCTGCACAGAGGGCAACATCGTCTTGTAAAAACTGAAAAATTACAAATGTCAGAGAACTTGCCAACTCAACATTTTTTGTTGTGTCTGGGGCTAAAAGGTTAAAAGTAATACAATAAAATTAATACTCGGACAAAGAGCTTATGAATAAAAAATTAAGAATTGACAAGGTAAAGGACTACACTCAAAACATTAGCTTCCAAATGCTAAGTAAAATGAAGTTTTGAGTTAAATGCGAAGTGGATAAAATGATAAATCTATTGAAAAACAATACTTGTTTCATATAATGTGCACGACAGTAACATCTAGGGGTTGGTTGTTCCAAAGCTAATTAGATTTAAACCAAGGATAACACTCAACAAAATCTATTGGTTGCCATGGTAATTAATCTGGGATTAGGCTCTTTTGAACAACCCAGCCCATTAAGTTAGGAGACACCTACTATAACAGCCTTGTACAAGGCAGCATGACTCACTGGTTAGGATGCTGTTGACCCAGAGTCAAATCCACCATGCATGTCAACTGGTTTGCATCCAATCAGTTGGGTTTCTTAAGGTCATTCCTCTGTTTTGCATTGCACAGCTCTTATGCTTATCTTCACAACTTTTTCATTTGTACTAAAAATTTTCGCTAATGGCTCAGTTTTGCCTAACGATTCATGAATTCGCTGACTAGAATTGATTCCATTAGTTTGGACACAAATTAAGGCGTGCTTAACCACACTCGCCCCAGGCCCCTTGCAGAAAATACCATTTTGATGCTAATTTTTTTGCTATTTTGCCTAATTTCTAAAAACTGAAATTGGGGACCCCCCTTTTTCTTTTTCAAT
>JANVCF010251034.1:0-15397 GCA_025388745.1 Hydrozoanthus gracilis
CGCACATCTCTGTAAGTTCAAGGCGCTTTACAATTTATGATTAGAACACTATTACTTAAAACATTAATTACCTATCTAATACCTAAACTATATTAAAAATATGTCCTTAGAATTTTAAATTAAATAAAACAAATTACTATAAAATATTTAAAAGTTACCAACTAACAAGTTTCTACGAATGATTTAAAAAGATATGTTTCAGCTAATTTTTTAAAAGTTTCTACATTTTTTGAGTTTCTCATTTTGATTGGTAAGTCATTCCAAAGCTTTGTTCCTGTGACACTGAAAGAACGATTGCCAACAGTTTTCAGCCGGGTCTGAGGAACTGCAAGTAGATTAATAGAGAGTGTGTCCGACAAATTGGCATTTTTTAAAAATCTGAGGCCAATCTGTAACATTTGAATGTATTTAAGCCAAAGTTGAGCTGTTGATGTTCCTCGAGGTAGATGGAACATCAGTCCAAATTTGGCTCAAATTCTTTCAAATTTTATGGATCAGTGGCAGATTTTTAAAAAAATCAAAATTTGTCGGAACCACTTGTGACCTCAAGAGATGCAAAAATGAAATGTTGATATCTCGAGAACCAGGAAAGGTTAACGTTTTGGCAAAATTTTTTCACCACTATTACTCTTTTCGCAAGGTCTATCTGCTGGAGTAATGAAGTTTTTCACTTCATAGGCACTTTAAAAACAGATCAGCTAAATAAAAACATCACCAGCCACCTTGGCATGTAGAAAAAAGGCATCTCTGCAAGTGTTAGCCATTGATAGATGACAGGATCGCAAGTTGTGATATAATGCTACTGCTGAAGAAGATTCTCCAGCTCCAAGAACCTTCCATGAGATGCCACTATAGTCAACCATGAATAACTTCAGTTGTATGATGAGTAAATTTCTTCACAGATCCCAAACAGTAGTATTGCTTCAAAATTGTAAGATATCTTTTTTCTAAATGTTCTGTTCAACAAAAAAAGTCATTCTTTGGTCATCCAGTACTTGAATGTTCCTCTTGAGAAACTCTGTTTTTGGTAAATTCTCTATAATGAACATTTTTTGCTTGACCAAAAACAATTCTTTTCCTTTCACCGTTTTTCAACCCAAAAATACAGTCTGCACTTTCAGTATGCACAAATGCAAAGAAAGTCTGTAAAATGGCAACCATATGCTATCTCATTCATGCCTCCTCTGAACAGACTAGAGTAGCTTTCAGAATATATTTTTTTGTAATATGTCAAAAACTCAAGAAACCAAGAACCCAAACCAGTTTAGTAAAAACAGCTCATAATTCAGTAGAGACAATATGCTATGTAAGTATTTTCTTTGTTCCAGAACCGCACTTTTGATTCTTGCACTCTTGATCCAAATAACCTGACAAACCCATTCTTTGATCCAGTGTTTGAAGTGATAATCAAGTAGGCAATTGTAATTCACATAATAATTCTTGATCTGTCTTGATCTTTCCCTTTTTTCACGAGTTGAATGATTAACCATACATGTGCATTGATCCTTCCTTTAGGCAACTGTCTTCAGCACAACACAGAAAATGAAAACAAAGTTAATTTTGACTTTCTTAATTATACTAGCTTTCAAACCTCAGTGAGAAAGAAATCCTCTCTTCAAAAGGATTATTATATTAGTTTTGTCTTCATGGCCAGTGAAACAAATCATTGGCAAAAGTGTTTTCTGGTCAAAAATCAAACTTGAAGTCTAGCTGAATAGTATTTGTGTTAGGAGATTTGAATATGAAAGTCATGGCTATTATTAATTTGTACAGTATGTCACTCAAGGGGTCTAATACCCATTGGCAAATTGAATGAAAACAACTATATTGTAATCAATTATTTATACTTCTATTCAAAAATGGCTTGGCTTGTCTTTGGATCAAATGTCCTATGTTAGACTCTTTTTTTAAAAATACACTGGCAGCAAGCCTTTTTTAACTCCAGCAACTTACAAAGCTTTAAAATGTTTTAAGGAATATCTTATGAAGGGGTAAACAAGGCAGTATAAAGCTGTTTAATCAAGCAATTAATTTGCATATCTGACAGCGACAGACATGTGGAAGACCTGTGTTGGTTAATGAACTCACTATTATTCATGACTCAGGTAGCTCTATGGCTGCAAAATAAATTGACAGTGAAACCTGACCTATAGCAACTCGGTAAAGATTAAATTTGATACAATTTCAGTAGATTAATATAATTTCTTCTTTATGACAAAGTTGAGTGTTTTCCTAAACTATTACTTTATGGAGAAGTCAAGTCTTAATTAAAGTTGAACTTCTAAATGAATAGTCAATCCTTGCACATCACTATTAAACCATTTTAGTTTGAACATCTCAACATGCTAGATTTTTTTCAATCCATTGCATGTCTCAGTTATGCGGGTGAGTTAGACTGCAGAGTTATAGTTCTGACCAGACCTTTTTAATCATTTTTCCCTAGTAACAGATATTCACAAAGAAGGCACAAGGCAAAGGTTAAATCCATTTAAACTATGATGTTTATGTGGCATAGTTTAAGGCAAAAACATGTTTGATCAAGTGAGACAAACAAAGCTCATAATTAACACTAAACTTCTGCAGTCTAAACATACACTTATATCAACCAGTGCAAAATCCATTTTTATCATTGACCAAGATTGTCTCTTGTTGTTAGAAAATATCTAAATCATGTCAGGGTCTACTAAAAAATTAAACAAGAATATTTAAAAACATTACCAAAAAATAAACAGAGTTTGAAGTAAAAAAAACTAATTTGTTCTTCATAACATATGTACATGGGTAGAATGAGAATAATTATGACTCAATGCAGATTTCCTTTTAGTTGAGTAGCATCTTTTGTTTAACCAGACCATCATTGCAGAGTGTTTACAGCATAATATTACATGGTATTGAAAAAGGATTAAACTGTCATTCGATCTCAAACATTGGAAAAATCAATTAAAATTACATTGTGCAGCCACATATCATTATGATAGCCACTTCAAAAATTGTTAGTCTCAGTCTATTTTTCAACTTTCAGGCGTTGTGAAATCTCAAAGTAATAATCATAATAAAATAAAGGAAACACAAAATTTATAAACCTCAACTATCAGTCTAGATAAGTTTAACAAATTTCTGGTACTACAGCATTTGTTCATATCAAACAAAGCCAGGAAATATTAATGACAGACAATCTGTCAAAAAATATCATTTGGCTGCTGTCAGTATTTGTAAGCTTTTATGCTATACTCACGATTTTGTTATTTATTTACCATGGACTAATACCAAACAAGAACCCATATCCAACCAAAGAAATTTTCAGTTAAATAGAGCTTTATATTTAGTTCTTACATATACTGTAACATCAACTTAGAAACAATACCAAAAAGAACATAAAAGTCTTGCTAAATTTCTAATTGCCTATTTCGATATTAAGTTGGGAATCTGATGTCACACATTAAAATAAAATGTCTAAACAATGTGCAAAAACCAACACTCTCAAACAAGCACCAACCACCCTGATTTAGAGTGTGTGTAAGCCAATGCTGTACTGTATTTTCCTTCTTGTTTACTGCCAAGAGAGTTATTTCCAAATTATAATCATGAGACAGTGGATTACAAAACAATTATTTGAACCAAACCATAATTATTATGAATGAATAACAAGATAAAAATGTTGATTTAAAATCAATTTTCATTAACAAAAAACTTTAAATTACATTCATTTGCCTATCAATGTCAAGAAAGTTAAATTCAAAGCCATCTTGATTATTGCAAACACCATCAAACAGATGTGTTTTACAAACTGTTCAAAGGCAACTGAATATTGATAAGAATTTGACTGTTGACTGTAGTATATAAATTATAATATTTTTAGAAGCATATCTTTCAAAGCAATGGTCTCATCACGCACTTAACAACTTTTTTATCCACTGTCACATGGATTTTGTAAAGTATTTCTCCTATCTTACATGCATGCATGCATCAATACAATTTTCAAAAAATGGCAGTGCAAAGTTACCACAAACAAAAATGTAGCAAAAGTTAATTTTTTGCAGGTGATAAGACACAAGCCTCAACCTCTTTAGGCCAGAGATTAGACATGCATGGGCAATCGCCTGCCTATCATTGATAGGCCTGCTTTAACCCTTTCAGCCCAATCCAGCTTATCAACATCCAACTTTTATATGCATAGCTTTGTAGTTATAGTTTTTCACTCAGTTGTCAAAGGTTGTAGTCTGACACTCAAAAGCTTGTATTTTATTAAGATTTTTTTACCAGAGAATGGTTTAACTATTTTATTTTTAAAATAAAAATTACAAATTAAGTCATTCTACAATGAGAAAAAAGAAATTTTTCTAAAAACGAAGGCCATTGAAAATGAAAAGCAAAATTTGCCAAAGCAGGCTTTAATGAACACTAAAGCAAAAAGTCGAAAAATGGTTCTTTGTGCTGCATTCAAACCAGTGAGGACAATGTCCCATGCTCTACCAACTAAGCTGTCGAAAAGCTATGAATACAAAAACTAATACATGGGCTCTAGTTGGGAGAATTTGCCAACACAGAATTTGTTGTGTTTAGGGCTGAAAGGATTAATAATTATTAATACACATATAGAGCATTATCTACTATAAGTTTAACTATCAACCGAGTCATATCATTGGTAAGAGTAAATACTGACCATGCCGTGGCCTGACTATGGACTGGATAAACTTTTTAATTATTAAAAAACAATTTGATACAGTACTTACAGTTTCCTGTAATAAAATCTTTTCTTTTTCAATTGTTACCATCTTGACCTTAATTTCTTCAAACTCTGATACTATTCTGTCAGCTTTTCCAAGACTCTGCTTTGATTTCTCTGTTACTTCCTCCTTCTCCTCATAGATTTGCATCAGCTCAGCTACAAACAAAACTTTACTTAATAAGCAACACAACTCTTGTTACCAATCAGAACACAACCAAATAATTAATTGAAAACTAAGATATTTTTTTGGTAAATCAGCTATGAGAAAAAAAAAGATTAAAGAACTTCTAAATGCCACAAACCTTGGCCATAAAAATCTGTTTTTTTCTCATGTGGTTTCATAGAACACTTTCTGAGTGTAGTTCCAGAAGATGGTAAAGATCTAAAACTATTGCTGCAGTACATTTTTGCAATTCATCCAAGTAACTTTGTTACGTAAATTATAACAAATTAGATTTCGAGGCTTAAGATTTCTTATTACCATAACAATAAATAATAACAATAAAAATAACAATAATAACATAACAATAATAATAATAATATAATAACAATAATGATAACAATAATAATAATAAATAATAACAATAATAATAGTAATGATGATAATAAAAATAATGAAAGTGATGATAAAATAATACATATTACCAACTACCCTTAACCATTTAGCCTTGCCACCTCCTTTTTTATAAATTACGGTTACCCACTGTTAATGTTTTATACAGTTGTTTCTGACTAATACATGAAAATCCTCTGTTTATTGCAATGCACAAAAAATGTAATTATAAATGTTGCAATAATGGTACATTATCTTTAAATTGTTTCTTACTATAGAAAGACTTAGATTTCTTGTCATAAAAATGAAATATTTCTTTTGATCCACTTATAAAGCAGCCCACCTGGGTAAGAAATATAAGCTCCCAGTTTATAAGCCCAACCAAAACCCCTAATTAAGATATATAAGCCTAGGGCTTTAAAGTGGGATCTTATAGTATATTGATTTTTTAGGTAGCATAATTATACCCCAAGTTCCCTACGCAGTTAGAAACTCATCTTAAGTCTCTCAAGACACTGTAAAGTTAAATAAAACAATTACCTCTATTCCTCTTGCAACCAGCTGGTGTCCTCTTTCTTTACAGCCTCGCAAATTAACAATTAAGTTTAAGCATTATTGCAGCTGTGTATCTTATGTATACAAAAAAAAAACAGTTTTTACCTTCATGTTTATTAATTAGAGCTGTCATATCTTCTGTGTGTTGTTTCTGTACTTCGTTCAATTGAGATTTCAATGCATCTTTTTCTGTCTGCAGTTCTTTCATTTCTGCTTCATGAATCTTTCTCTCCTGTTGCTTCACCTGCTTCATTGTTTCTCTCATTTTATTCATTTCATTTTCCATCTCTTTCCTTTCCTCTTCCAGCATCTTTATCATTTTCTGATTGGAGGCTCCAGTAGAACTACCTTTTTTTAGCTTTTCATTTTCATCTTTAAGTTTTGTTCGTTCTTGAAGTAAGTAATTCACTTGATCTTTGGCAGTGTTATTTTTCTTTCCCAAATTTACCAAGCCTGATTTTGTAAACAAATCACATATTTCCTCTGAAACATATGCTCCTGCCTCCTTTTCAACTTTCATTTGTTCAAGTTCTGCTTTTAATTGTTCGTTCTCAATTTCAAGTTCTTGAGTTAATGCTTCTCTCTCATCTGAAAGCTGTCTAATATGCGAGACATAGTTTTCGACTTCAATCATTTCTTGAGCATGTTGCTTTCTAAGTTGTTCAAGGCTCTCAAGTGAGGACTTAAGACTAGTGTCAGCTCTTGTAAATTGTCTCCATATGTATCGCAGCTTGTGTTCAACAGGAATACCAGTTTTATATCCATCTGATTTCAGTTTGCTGTCAATATCATTTAGCTCCCCCTTGTCCTGTTCATTTGTAAAAACAAACATTACACTATTAATAAAACGAAAATTTACAGTATAATAAAGAGAATGGAAATAATGACAGTTTAAAAGGTTAAGACTTCAAAGACCAGGGTGTTATCAAGTTAAAGACTGCAAGCTGTATAAAAACTGGAGTATTAAATTGTGTTCTTGGGAATAAACAGAGTTTATATAATTAACAAAAACTGCCATTTCATAGCAAACGTAATTCGAAAACATATTCGGTGAAGGCAAGCTGAAACGGTATAAAATGAATTTCTTAAATAGGTGAATGACACATTAAACAAAGATCATTCGATGGAATTTCAAAACGTAAAAAACGTTAGCAGGTAAAATGTTAACTATATAGTGCAAGTGTAAAGTACTCGTAGTAATGGTGCTACGATTACAACTATTGCAAAACGGAAGTAAGAGAAGCAATGACCGGTCAAGAAAAAAACGGCATAATTATTTCAAAAATATCGTATCAAAATATATATATAAACACAAGTTAGAGCAATTGTTTATTGGGAACTATTTGATGTAATATATAGTACTAAACAGTTACTGCTTTTATGAAAAAAAGCAAAAATTTTTATACAAATTTTCAGAATGATATTTGGCGATTACACTTAGACACGTACTGCACAAAAAATTCGATTTTGAAGCAAAATGCAAAAATTTTTAAACATCAAACACAGCGCCAATACCTGCACTTGCAACTGGTCAACATATCGAATTGTCAAATGAGCACTCATTTATGTCTTTCACTTCACTTAGTGTATTGGTCTTAGGGTAGTAATATAGTGTGTAGTAACTAGACACAGTTCAGATTGCAGCGAAATATTGTTCAATCAATAGCAAGCCATGCTTTCACAACAATAAACTGAATACAGATTTACAGTAACATACACAGCGTGACATACTGTTAAGAACAATACGTATATATGGAAGATTCTTACTTACCGACTCCAAGATAACAAGGGTTGACATGGTGAAAGTATCGCTTTGTTTCACATTACTTTTGGATGAACTGTTTGTGTAACTACAAGACCAATTTATGAAGATTGACTCGAGCTTTGTCCTTTCGCCGCCATTTGTAGTTCGTTGCCGAGCAGTCACGACGCGTTCCAATGCGAAGCTAAAATCTGATTGGCTCAGACCTGCATACTAAACGTATTTGTTAATGTTGGATGTCAACGTGGATTGGCAGGCCTATACACTTGCAATGAATTTATTTAAAAATCCGAATGTAAGCTTACCTGATTATATTTCCTGTGCCACAGTTACTTTTACTTCCTACAAATCTAAGAACTAACAAAACCAAGTGGCATAAGATTTCTTTTGAGAAACCCAAAAATGAGCCATGGCCGGCGAAGCAGTCGCCCTGCGAACACTCCTCGGAACTGCCGAACGAAGCGCCGCCAGGAGCGGCGAGCTCTGTCAACACTTTCTACTGCGCACGGTAAATTCTAAAAGCCCCGCCGCTAGCGCACCAAGTAAAAAGCAGACTACAAAAGCCCAGGGTCCAATTCAAAATATACGGCCTTTGACGGGGGATTCAGTTTTGGATTTAACAGTTAAAGGGATTTTTTTTTTGGTCTGTGAATTAAGCTGGGATTATTTTTGGGTTGCCAAATTTGGCCAGGTTTTATTCGCTTCTCATAATCTGGAGCAGTTTTTCTTTTTGCACGCCAAAATATTTTTACGTGGTTGGGCTTTATGGTAGGAATTTTTTGGGGTACAAATTTTTAACCTCGCTCGAACCCCCGCCCCCGTTTTGACAATAGTTGAGTCGGCCTTTGGGCCCAAAAGAATCTTTTTCTTGCCTCGTATAAACTCAAAACTTGGGTGGAGGGCGTAGACCAGCCTACCGCAGCCTCGCAAAATATAAGTAAACCCATGGGTTTGTTAATGGGTTTTTATTACTTCGTTTCTTTCAAGTAACAGAAAACGATTAATAAACCCTGAAGGAAACATACTCCAGAAGTTCCGGCTCGTTTTCCTTCAATCTCTTTTCATTCCTATAATCTTAATGGGGTTGCACCTGTTTGGGATATTTAGTTATACTACGGCTTCTAAAAATGAGATATTGAATCTAAGAGACAGCAATCTGTATGTTTGCGGGGAAAAGTTTAGAATGATCAATTTTCTCAGTTGATCAATCAAAATTTTGGAAGATTGAGAGAATTTTATACTATTGCCAAACACCAGATAAAAACAAAACCCGGCAACCTAGACCAAAAAGATAGCCACGATAATCCTTTCAGTCCCAATGGTATTCTTCATGAAAAAAAAGTTTGAGGAAATTTTGCTTTCATGTTCTGTCAGTTTGCTTTGTTTGATCAGTTAGCTTTTTCTCAATACCAAATATCTTATTATGCGCATGTTATGTAAAGCAAATTAGATTTTCATAACTGACTGAAAAGGTTGGTTTCAAACTTCTGTCAAACTTCACTATTTGTTTAGGTTTACAATTCAAGACCATTGCAATGTATGCCAAGACTACTTTGAACGTTCCACGAAATAGTTGGAGGTGGTTTTAATTAATGGAATAATTAAGTAAAAATCTGTTTAAATCACATTCTTTTACCTTCCTCTTACGTGATGTCTTAGGGAACTTCTAGTGCTTGAAATGCTTGCAAATTTTCTAAAACAGCAAATGTATCGTATGATATTGTACAACTCTAGCCCTATATCAAAAACTCAAAAATCAAATGTCACTGCAAAAGCTTTTGAAAGTGCTCTCGGACCAATCTCATCGTGAACATTATGAGCTGCGAACCGAATCGATCGTTGTCGCATAAAAAGTGAACGTTTAGCTAGAAAAGAACAGAATCTATAAAATCTGCCCAAAAATCGTTAACAAGTGATACTGGATAAGACACAACTCAGTCTATAAAGACAAAAACCGCAAAACGAGTTAGATCAGAAACAGTGCTTCATCGTTCAGTTATTCAGGACAAAGTGCACACCATGCACGAAAAAAATGTTTTTCTCCATACTAAGAAAATGAACCAGAAGGTTGAATTTTGACTTTTGCGATTATGAAAAAAGAAAACAAGATATTTGTCTGTAGCTAGCTTAACGAAGCTCCGCTTCAAGAAGGCTGCTTCGTATACAAGAACAGAGTAGAAGAAAGAACTAAAGGGGAACCGTTTGTTGTCCCGGCGGCTTTTATTCCATGTGCATTTTGAATGTGCGAGTATAGCTGTAGTGAGTCACATAAAGGTCCAATATCGTCAGTCTAGCTCGTTGTTCGCCATCATTTCCAGTTCAGAACTTCAGAATTCGGGGGAATCATCAAGATTGTCTTCCTTTTGTCCTTCAAGTGTTAACTCATCAGAAACAAGTTGCACTTGTACTGAGTCATCATCGGGCATAAACGAAACAAACTTCTCTTCAGATATACCAACCATTTCACTTCCGCTATCCGAGTTGCCCTCCTCTTTGCTTATCTTTTCAACAAGCTCTGCGATTTCAGCGTCAATTTCATCATCTAGCGAGAAAAAAGGTAAAACTCTAAATGTTAGAAGGTTTATTCAGTGAGTTGAACTTCTAATTCACAATAGGCTATACATAACTACGTTATATAACAAAATAAGGGGCACATTAATGTCGCGCCTTTTTCATATTGCTTGCAGTTTTCTTGATTTGGGTCATTGTGGTTGGAGTTAACACTATTTTCATTTTCCTCTGTACCACAATCTGTCTTTCTGTACAAGCTTTCGGCAGTAGTCCTGCTCTCTTCAGGTTAATTAGACGTACATTGTGGCACATAGGGAAATTAAAATAGTGTTTTCCATGTTAGTTTTTCATAAAAAGCGCACTTTGAAAAATAATCAGTCAGTTCATATTATTATATGTAGACGCCTGGTAACCATTTTACCGAAGTCTGAAGTCATGCACAAAAGATAGAAAATTTACCTTTGAACCTTAAGAAAAATACAACGGTTTTTTCCCAAAAAAATGAATAAATCATTGCCTCAACGATCCCTACTTGTGCACTCATTTTGATTTGGTATTAACATTTGTCTGCCAAGGCCAAGGCGTGAGAAATACTAAGCTGATAACTTCACTAACAATTCAAATTTAGTAAAATTCATATATACAGTCAGTACTCTGAAGATAACTTGAGGTAATTCTTTTGCCGAAATCCGGCAACTAAAACAGTTATTTTGTTGTAAGTCATTCGCTCATACAATATGCTCACAAGAACCTCCATCGGTGCCGCGCGTTAACATAGTAACTGAACTTAAACAGAGGGATTATATTGAAATGAGGCACTAGATAATTAGACGAATATGAACCTATACAATTATAGTTAACGGTTCCCAAAAGGCAACTGCTTAACGGCTTCTAAACGTTTTAATTTCTTGCTAGTTTCTGAGGCATTTATATCAAAGCTACTTGGTCTCGGAGGAACAGCGACGATCGACGTTATTAACTTTAAAGTTCTTACATGTTTTATACCTGTTCTAAACCTCTTACCCTGATTTGTTGTCTCTTCCTCGTCACTGTCAAACATTTTTTTGGTTTTCTTCTGAAACTTTGGTCTTTTGAGAACGACTTCGCTACCTTCATCAGCCATTTCTACACGTTTCCTCTTGTACTCCTCAAACACAGCACTGACTTGTTCTTTTCCAGTTAGAAAAGTGTGCTTGTTCTTATTCTTTTTCGTTTTGTGCTCATTCTGTTCCTCTCTTGTTGGGCAAACAAATCGAGGCTTCACCAGCTTAGGCATTTTCTTTGGGGCTTTTTGGGTATTTGTTTTTGACGGAGGATTGAAAAACGGTTTGATCAGTTTTGGCATTGGCTTTGCTCGTACATCTGATTTGGTAGGTTCCCCTGCAGAGCATGTTTCCGATTCTTTAGAATTCGGCGTGGCTGAGCTTTGAGAC
Organism: Hydrozoanthus gracilis; assembly: GCA_025388745.1. Taxonomy (NCBI): domain Eukaryota; kingdom Metazoa; phylum Cnidaria; class Anthozoa; order Zoantharia; family Hydrozoanthidae; genus Hydrozoanthus; species Hydrozoanthus gracilis. The sequence goes on from JANVCF010251034.1 coordinate 11,544, forward strand.
AGCCCAAAAACATCAACTGGGTCTTTTTCTTTCTCTTGTTTTCTAATTGCTTTGTCTTTAAAAGTGTATTTAGTTACTTCTGCCGTGTTTTTTAGTGGCTTTGTTAACGTTTTGTTCTTTTTGCGTTCTTTCTTCTTTGCCCCTTCACCTTTATCTTCTATGGTGACAGAATGCTGCTTTATTGGTTTTGTGGGCTTTTCCTTTAGAATATTAGTGACTCGTTCAATCATAGTTGAAGCGTGCTTTTTATCGCTTTCCTCACTCATTTCACCCACATTGGACTGGGTTGTGGCATTTGGGTTTTCTTTAGCTGGAATGGAGGTAATATCCTTTGTACTTACAGGCTCTTTTCTTCCTTCGACTTTCTTTCTGCTTTTCCCCCTTTTTGTTGGCAAACTCAGCTCCGTCTTCAACTTAACAAGGTCAGTTTCTTCCGAGTCATTATCATCTCTTTCTACCTTCATTTTGTTATCATTTTCTGAAATAAAGGATTGAAGAAGATATATCAGTAAATCTTTTTCATTTTATTTTGGGCGTGCGAATTCCTGCAACCTGATTGGCTCCATGAGGGGGCGGAATTTCCGATATTGCCCGCTGTCAATCTGCATGAATTTACGTCTTTTATTAAAGGAGTCCTCCACTATGTAACATTAATGTTCGCACATGAAATTTTTATTTAGTGTATGTGCATATCAGCAGCTCAAACTAGATCATTCTGCGCATATAACAAATGCCAAGCAATTTAGTTTGATTTGTGACGTAACTTGGTTGCATTGCCAGTCTCCACTCGCGATGAATACGGATACGGAATACTCGATAACTAACATACATACGTATTGTGTAAACAAACTTGTACAGAAAAACGCGATTGGTGTACGTTCCATATAAAACTTCTTACGCAGCCTAGCGCAGATAGTTATACTCCATAGATTAGATGACCAGGTGGGGCAAATATAGATTAATTTATGCATGCCGGATAAAGTTAAAAGTTTGCCAGCATGCAACGCTGTTTTATAGTGCCGAAGTACTCTTCAGAGTGACGCTAACTGCGTCGGCATAAACTTGTGTAAAACAAAAACATAAATAAAACACGGCCAAAACATCAAAAAAGTCAAATACCTTGGGTTTTGACCTTACCTCCTTTAACATCATTTTCATTGGGGTTGTTGGCATCTGGAGAGGACAATCTTTGAAGATCAACTCTATTTTCTGCGTTCTTCTTTCTTATAGCAGACTTCTCAATGCGGTTTTCCTCGACAAGAACTTTCTTCTTTTTTGAAGCATTTTTTCTTTCTACTTTATTTTGTGTTTTTGATAGTTTTGGTCTTTTAGCCGCTTTAATTTTGTTCGTTGAAGTCTGAAGTTTTCCTTTTGTTGGCGTTTTGTTGCACTCTTTACTATTGCAGCTGTTTTCACTGCTCGATGTGAATTCTTGACTATTCCCTTAAAGAGTATAAAAAAGAATGTTACAAAAGAGTACTGATGACACAGAATCGAGCTTTAAACAGGTTGAGTGCCTAAAACAAACCCTATATAAATGGGACATTGTGCGAAACTATAAACTTTCTGTAATTTCGATGGGGAAGTATCTAAGACGTATTACTTCAAGTGAGACGATAAATTCAACGCTGGAATGAAACACTGACAACGATTACATCTCACTTTTTTTACAATAAGAACCTTCAGAATTTTTGTGTTAACTATCAGGATAAAATTGAAACAAATTTCACCATTTTGGACGTTAGGTGACGTCAACGAAGAGTTCAACCATGCAGTCTTTTTCCCAGAGGCTTTCATTTTTAGTTTTAAGTAGAGGTTTCCAGCATGGCTATAATTATAAAGATGGGAAGAAAGTGCTCCTCAAGTTGATACACGACACCTGCCCAACGGGAACAGACGAGAACTTGACCTTATTTTATGTGACTCTTCTCAGAGCCAGAGGTTCCCGTCGGTGACTTGGTATTTTTTCTGAGCACACGACTCTTGCGAAGCACTCTCTTCCCATTTTCTTTTTTAGTGTTAAAAATTCAAAGAGTAAGAGCCAGGTTTCGAGCCTGAGGCTGAGGTTTGTTGAGCACATCACGACCGTAACTAAATTGCAGGCTGCTCGAATCGAAGACCATACTATAATTTTCTGCTACATGCATGCAGCACACTTGATGTTGTCTACCAAATTCTCACCTGAGACTGATTCGGATTCGCCACCATCTACCTCTGTACAGTTACTTTCAGGGCTGCCAATAGGTCCCTTGTAACGCTTTTCAAAGCCATAGCGATCTAGCCTGCCCTGTTTTTATCAGTATAGTAAAACGATGTCTATTAATCAGGAAGTATAGTTGGGCTCGAATTAATATTTTTCAAGCAGCCAGCTGGCTATGCACCAGAGGCAAAAAAAGGTTGCCTGAGCGTAAGTTTGAGTAAGAAAACAGAAAAGCTTCAATCTTTCTTCGCGCTGTTTATCACTTTATTAGAAATAATAACTCTTACTAATCAGCCAAAATTAAGTTTCAAAAAATCTTGTGTAGGAGCTAGCCAGCTACAAGTTCTAAAACACAGTAGCCAGCGTTTCAAATTTTGGTCGCATGTAGGTGACAAACTTAAAACCTTGACGCAAAAGTAATTACTATATATGTTCCGTTCTAAAGGTGGTAAATTAATAATAATAATAATAATAATAATAATAATAATAATAATAATAATAATAATAATAATAATAATAATAATAATAATAACAACAACAATGTCTGGCGAGCTAATCGCCCTTACTTGCAGTCAGTCATGGACTGAATTGCGAAGACGCAGCTCAACAAGGTCGGACGGAAAGCATGTTAAGGCGCATATTTCTGCCGCTATACGACCCATGCATGACCTCGGAGCACAGTTCCACAGCCAGATAGAATTAGCTGGTTGTCGATTTTGTTGAGGGAGGAAAACCGGAGAGCCCGAAGAAAAGCCCTCGGAGTCAAATTGAGGAGTCAGATTGAGATCGACAATTGAATCTCAGCCCACATGCGGAACCAGTAGTAGGAGCGTTAACTGCTCGGCAATCCTGATCTGACTCCCCTGACAAATTTTGTATATATTGAATAATTTCTATTAGACACTTAACCTGAAGTCAGAGCATGAGTCAGTATTCGCATCTTTTGCGGTAAACTAGTGTTATGTACGCAATGATTGAGAACAAAGAAAAAAATCTACACTTAAGATTTTCCTTTGGGGTTGCTGGTTTCTAAAGAGCACCCAAATCTCCTATTATTGTAGTTGTCAACTGATTATCATGTTATGCACTGTGAAATAATCTATTCATCTGAATATTTTTTTTAAGATCTTCTGTTAATAACTATTCAATGTAGTAACTCTACATTATTAATTTTTCTGTTGGAACATAATCAAAACCCCAAAGAATGTTCCGGCTCGTTTTGTACAATAACACTAATTGCATCATGTTTATGCAACTTCGAATGAGGCCTTGTCAGAGGGTGTGAATTGGGGTACCCAGATCTCAGTAACCAGCCAGTACTATAAGCGAGATCCGAATTAATGACAAATTCGAAAATGAAATATAAAACCGTCGGCTAAGCGAAAAAATGTGGCGTCACGTGGAGAAGCGTCCGATGAGAATTTGCAAGGAACAACTGAGGTGAAATCTATTTGTGGGTCATGGATATCGTTTGATGGCGTAACTTCTAATCACGTTGCCATAACGGAGCGCACAGCAGGGAATGATTACAGTAAAAACCCGCATACAAGGACATGTGGATTAAGAACACCCAGGCCGAAATTTGGTAAAAATGGAGCATATATATAAGAACACATTCACCCTGAAAATTGAAAATTGTTCTTGTATATAAAAA
>JANVCF010251145.1:0-15396 GCA_025388745.1 Hydrozoanthus gracilis
GCCCCCCCCCCCCCCAACCCAAAAAAAAAAAGAAATGGGTGTTTGCTATGCACTAAGAGCAATTCCCTACACAACATCACATTAACTCCACATCAACTAATCTACCGAAACACTAACAATATAAGCATTTTTTATTAAAAAAATTAAAGTGATTTTTTCTTGGTTTAAAAAATTCGTCAAGAAATTGAATTTTGTTGAAATCAAACAATTTGACGGGGATATTCCTTCTAAGATACGTACTTTTGATGAAAAAAAAGAAAGGTTATGGACACTCTGACTGTTTAACATTATAAACTAACCCAAATAAGGATGACGTCTCGATGACTCAATTCTCAAACTCCCATTTAGAGGTTCAACAAAGTTATTTTCAACTTCATCATCTGCCCAGTACTCTTTGCGTTGCCATGGATAAAGTGGGGTGCGTACAAAACGTCTTGACCCAGTCCCCTGGATGCGCCGCCACTCAATAGGAATACCCATAATGTGGAGTTGTCCAACTATAAAGTAGACGACAAAACATGTAAAAAACTAAAAGCTGGAACGATATTTAGTTAAATAAATTTTCAATGTTTGTTCAGATTTGTGCAAATTAAGGTACTATAGTTAATAAAACATAAAACAATAAAAAAAATGGAGGCAAAATTAGACCTTTTTCATAAATGGCAGCGGTTTTGATACTACACTTTTGTTTAAATTCAAATTTGCCCAGTTAGCCTCGCTTTGAGCAACTAATTCTTTTGTTTCCTAAACGGGCACTTTAAATATAGACAGAAGAATATCAAAACCACTGCCATTTATGAGAAAGGTCTGAATTAGGAATGGAAAATAAAGCTTTTTAGAGCTTTTTTAGCACTTACCAGTGTTCAATAAGAAGAACTTGTGCTGCTCCATGGTATTTCGTTTCGGTAGGGTCGTCAATACGTATGCCTTTTCGTTTTTCTTGTAGCCTTCCTGCTCGCTGATGCGTTTAATGTAATGCGCCAGGATTGGCTGGGTGCTAACCTCAATGAAAAACTTGTAGCCATCGTCGAGAAGATGTTTTATAGCCGGGTAGAACTGAACTGGTTGACGCAAGTTTTGCCACCAGTAGTCATCATTTAAACGTTTGCCAGAGACTACATCACCATGAACTAGAATAAAAGACAATGGCACAAAAAAGAGTTGATAAAACTGAGCAAGTTAGCGGTGTAGTAGCCAGTGAGGCTTAAAATCCCCATAAAACCTTTTTTTTAAAATGAATTCAGGTGAAAAGTAGAATCCTTTATAATTAGTAGTTTTCGAAAATAAAACATTTTCTCGCTGTTCCTGCTACAGTTTTTAGGTTTGAACCGTGCAATGCTGACGTAGCAGGAGGCATGAGGCAGAGTCAATCTTTTTTATCTGAAACATTGGATTCTGGCTACAATAATCACACTGTTATAACTTTAACGAATTAATTATCCCCTTGAAGTTGTTTGAAATAAAAACGTTCTTATCCTTTTTGATAGAAATGAATTCTTTTTAAAGAAAATCCACACAACTCACTGCTGTTACGTCAGAGGTTACCATTCCCCCATAAGCTCGGTCAAAATTTACATTCCAATCATTTTTTGATTACCAAAAAATACTTAGACGTGAAAATTTTATTTGGTTACTGGAATTTGGAGTTCATAGATGACTTCAGTTTTAATCTAAAAAGTAAAAATTTAAGCTTTATATGGACCTTAAAGCAACTACACGGTGTCTCAAAAGTTCGTGCCGGTGTTAAAAGAAAAGTTTGATACTTTCTTTAAGACCTATCCCCGAGAAAACTGGTCAATCTTTCACTATTGAGTAACAAAGTAATCCGAAAACATCTTAAAATAGCTTGAATGCCACCACAATTTTTCTGACAGTCTTTACACGCTTTGTCATAGAACTATCTACTTGAACATTTTAATTCCCACGCAAAACGAAGACAAAGTTTCGGCGCAGACATTTTTTTAAGTGTTTGGATCGCAGTATTTATTCTTGTCTATGATACTCCGGATGTTTTCGATAGGGTCTAATTCTGGAAAATTTTCCGGCCAGCTATTCTTTTTAATGAAGTTTGGCAAATTGTTCTCGCATCACGTCTGAGCTGTTTGCGTGTAATTTCTCGGTAACTACTGAGGAGTTTTCTGTCCACGGCTTTAATCTACTGGACCTCTTTCTCTAAAGTCTTCTCTTACATTTTATTCACATGTTTTAATATTAAAACATGGGGCCGATGGGCAAAAAATTCAGTTTTGTTAATCCTCGCTGTCATTCCTCCCCTCAGCATTTTGTTTTCACCTCATAAGCAAGGGGGGACCTCGAACTGTTGCAATCCCAACACAACATAAGATTTTTGATTCGGGAACTGGAGGAGGTGTTTCAGGCAATCTTCCTGAAATGTAGAAAAAATCTCACATTCTAACTTTAGCGAGAAGTACTGCTGTGCGATTTGTATATTCGTTAAGAAGAGGGAGTTTTTGTCACTTGAAAGCTTTCCAGCCGTTATCATTCATGTATCGCCAACCCGTTTTCCTTAGAACCTTTTAAAATCCTTGGAAATAGTTGCTTTTCCTCCTTCCTGGTTTGTATTTTGCTTTTGCAACAATATTTTGGCTTTGTTGTCCAGAACAGACGGTCTTACAGTTCTAGGTTTGTCTTCGAAACTTTCTCTTCCTGCCAATTTTCTAAACAAAGCTCTGAGTTTTTAAGCAATTTCGCCACGTCTTTAGAAGCACGCCTAAAAGTATTCAAAATAGAGGCTTTTGTCCTAAGGTAAACCTTGTGAGCAGTCTTCGTTTTGGCAAAACAAAAAGGAGGGACTGCATCTTAAATTCTCTTTTTCCGAGACGAAACAAACTTTCGCTCGAACAAACATAAACACAATTTTGGCGCGCAGGAATTTCTTAAATTTTGGATTTAAAGATAATATGAAAATATGCATAATTAATCATAACACAGTGGAATAAAAAGACTATCTAAAGCCTGCCAGACGAGAAAAAAGATGCATCGAATGGTAGCACAAGCTTATGAGAAAACTTGTATTAATCATCTGTCGTTAAGTTAAAAAGCTGCAAACCTGTAGAGTAAAATGGTATGCTCGTCTCCTTCGGCTTCAGGGGCACTTTTTTTACCGTTGCTTGATAGGCTGACCGAATGGTGTCCATGTGCCTGCTGTGGAAGGCGTGTGAAGTTTGAAGAGTCCTCCAAAACACGGTCATTCCACTTGCTTTTAGATGGGACTCTACGCATTTGATGGCATCCGCGTCACCAGAGATAGTCACACTTTCTGCGTCGTTAACCGAAGCAACGTTAAGAACTGAGTCTAACTTCAGCTCAATCAAAAGCTTTTCGACATCTAACTTAGACATACCTATCGAAAGAAAAACATGATTAAGTATTAGCAAATGAAAGAGCTCGTTCAAAAATTTCCAAAACTTAGAGCTAAGATAAAGTGTTATATACCTAGACGTCACTCAACAAAATAAGCACTGTGATTGGTTAATTTTTGGTCACGTACCCCTGATCAAATTCAAATGTATTGGGATACAATTACACAGTTGTTGTTCAGCCGCCATCTTTGTTTGTTTGGTTTTGCTAAACGATTGTTTAAGGGAAAGTCTAGATAACAAAGTACCTCGGGAAATAAGTTGTTTTGTTTTCCTTCGAGCCCTGAGGACATCGGGACTCTTGGGACAACGAAACCAACTGTCTCTCTGGGGACTACACATGAAGTGTGTAATATTCTACATGCTTCTCAAAATGTTTTGAAACTCTGTAGGTTAATGAGACCGGGTTTCTTGTTCGAATAAAATAACTGTTAAGAACTGACCGTTTTGGGGGAATCAAAATCGAACAACCAATTTCAGAAAAGAAAATATTTCTTTGCAGGAGCAATGATTTTGTATGATGCTGATTGACTGACTGAACGATCTACAAAATATGCTAATAACAAGTTAATATATTAAATTTCAAGCATCAATGGGTATCCTATTTCGTTAAATCATAGAGAACAAAACATTTGTACTCCTTTTTTGTGCATATTTGATGTTACAAGTTCTTATTTTTCCTAGAAGAAGTATTTTCAACCCTCCTACCGATGGCCGCCATGCCTCCGTTTTGTGGACAACTCTCGTGGAGTTTTGATCGCAGAAGCACGAGTTTTAACCCCTCCTCCAGGGTAATAGCACCCACGGCACATCCAGCGGCATATTCCCCAAGGCTGTGGCCAACAACTGCTCGAGGATGAACTCCCCAGGCTTTCAGAAGTTTGACTATAGCAAACTGAATTGCAAACACGGCGGGCTGTCCTATGCATGGCTTATTCAACCTTGAATTTTCTTCACTGCAAAGAAGCTCTTCCATTAGAGACCACGTCTCCCCATAGCTCTGTAAAAGGTTGGATATTTCCATAATCGTTTCTCTGAAGATGGGTTCGTGTTCGATCATTTCTCTTCCAACGGCGTGCCACAATGCACCTTGACCACCAAACACAAACGCTATTCGAGGCATGCTTTTTTCTAGAAATAAAGATGAATTTGATTTTGTATGTTCTAGGTATCAACAACTAAATAACAAATTTCAAATCTTAAATGATAACAAATTACATATATATAGTAACAACCTATTAAACGATAACAATCTTCAATTATATTGTCGTTTGTCCTCACGCCGTCATTTTAGCCCCTGGGAGCGCATAGCCAGTGACAGGGGCATAAGGCGAGAGCACGGTGTTTCTAAACAACGTTAACCCGTGTTTTACGGGAAAGAAAACCCCTTTATCAAAACCACTGGCCTCCCATTTGTTTTACTTACTACTTTCGGCCTGGTATGTCTTTAACTTCTTTTCCCACCCATCTTGCTTTTCTGCAAAACTAAGGAGTGATTCTGAAGCCTCTAATAATGAACCAAATGCACCAATAAGGCGGAACGGGTGCTGCGTTTTCCTCTGATTCAAAGAGTAGCAGATATCACTAAGCGAATAAAAGCCTTCCTCAGCTTGTTGTTGGAGCCACTTGGAGTAGTTGTGTGCCATTTCATGTAATGCAGCCGCTGATCGTGCGGATAGAGTCAGCAAGTAGTGTGATTTTTCACCACTATAATCTTCTTTGTTGCAGAGCTTTCGGGGCGTTGTTTCGCGTACAATAGCGTGAGCATTTGAGCCACCGTAGCCAAATGAATTCAAAGCTGCAATTCGAGGTTTTCCATCCTGTGTGGACCACTGCGGAACAACAGTTGACAACAATGCTTTAGTTTGAAAAGCGCATCTATTTTCTAAGAAGCTCTTATATTTCAGGGAGTTCGATCCAACTGAAAATGCATGTTCACAAAGACAGCAATAAATTAATCATTGTGACGCAGTGCTTCATTTGAAGAAGCCCAGCATTCATTTGCATTAAACAATTCAAAGATCCATTCTTTTTTAGCCACGACCTGGTTGAGTAATCAAACGAGCTTGTTGTAGCCGTTTTCTATGTAAGCACTGCTTTTCCGCTTGCATTTCGCACTTTGTGAAGTAAGTTATTTGCTCCCAACATGTGTTACTCAATTTTCCTATCAAAACACTACTGAAAATTTGTTAGATCTTGGTGTACATATGGTAACATTGACAGTCTTCTCACGTATGTTTCTTACCTCTTCATAAGCTTGCTGAATCATCAGGCCTTTTTCCGTCAATGCAAGCTTAGGGTTTAACGATTCAACACTTACAGTGGGAACAAACATCTTGTGCTTCATCATTAGACCAACTTTTACGAGTCCAGCAAGACCTTTTGATGAGAAATTACGATTAATTCGAGTATCTTGTCACGATGTGGAATGAAACAGAATGCTTACATGGGTGAAATGGAGGTCATCAACTAATGAATAATTAACAAGCAAACACAATGCTTTTTTTCTCTTACTAAATGTAGTAAACTAGTGCTAAATGTAAGTATATTACCGCTTTTTAATTGTTTAAGTCTAAAAGAAATTAGACTTGTCTTGACAGTCCCCATATAAATATGTTATTCTACCTACGGGTTGCACACAAAACACATGCCATCCTTAGTTCCTCACTGGTAGCAAACATATACACTGTTACAAAACACAAAAACGCGTTAACTTGATATAGTACCTTACATGCAAAACGAATCAAAATAAAAACTGAAGTTTTCGTGTTATCACAACTCTTAGGGCATCTGTACCTTACATAATATCAACCTTAATTTCTAAAACAAAATTCTTGAAAGTGTGAAAAAAAAATTTTCTCGTGTCGCGCTGATTTTCCAAGAACTAGTTTGAGAATGCGCGTTTCGGGTCATTTAGGGTTGTTGTATGCGGGCGCTTGTCAACTTGTGATTTAGGTTATGAGGAACGAAAGATTCCTTGAGCTGTTTTTGTTGTGAAAAGCTCGCTTAGACATTTAAAGCAGAGACTGAAAGTTAAAGTGTAAGTTGTGTGCGATATATCTCACTTCAATGATGAATATTTTAATTTCGAGCCAAATGTTCGCCATATCTGACATGACAGCCTCTCTCTTTCTCCGTTGACCTCCTATTTCTGAACCGCCGGGACAAGGCGGCATGCAAGTAAAGTGTTTTTAATTTAACTCAAGTTTCTCGGAAAACCAGCGTGACATGAGGAAAAAAGTGTTTAGATATCGTTTTCACTCTTTTGAAGATTTTGTTTGACAAAAGATTTTTTCCCTTTGGATTACTATGATTGACTCTCTAAAGAGGAAACGATACTGTAAATTTATACCTGATGTGCTTTCCGTGTGATTAATGTTTGATTTTACAGACCCAATCCTGAGAGCTCTGGCATTTGAAGCATTGCCCTTGTAACCATAAGTATCTGCTATCGAGTTTACTTCAACTACATCACCAATTGCCGTCCCAGTTCCATGGGCTTCAAAGTAATCGATATCGCTGGAGCTCAACCCTGAATCTTCCAAAACTAACTGAGACAGCTCGGCCTGGAGCCTTGCACTAGGAGCTGTTATTGGCTTTGCGTTTTGACCGTCGTTGTTTGTACGACAAGATATTACCTGCATTTAGATGTACATCGTTTGATCAAAAACTTTTGTGCAACAGGCTCCAGTAAAGGTTAGAATCATACATGGAAAAGTTAACTTCTTTCAAGCTTTTTAGGTTATCTAACTTGCAAGTTTTCTGATCAGTTGGGCTATGGTGTAGGTGGCAATAATCATGATTTTCTTTTCTCTTTTCCACTCATTTGCTTTCTGTCTACCTGTTTTGTTATAACGTTTCGGCAGTCCAGCCCTTGTGAGATCTTTCTCTTACTAATGTAGCATATTAGTACATCATTAGGCTACATTATCAAACCTAATCAGATGATTATAAAGTTTCCGCTACTCTCATTGGTGGAGGCTACGTATCATGTCGGCTAGGATCATCAGGTGACTACAATCACGTGATCCACGAATCTGTCAGAGAAAGAGTTAAACTCTTTGAAGAAAACCACCATTCCGAAAAGTACAAAGCTTTCAATAAAGTTAGGGATAACACTTTTTCTAATAATTCAATATCATTATGACGATTGTGGTAACTAGTAAAAGATGCCATACGCGTGACTGAGGAAACGACAACAATCAAAATTTTGTACAAGTCTTTGATCAAGGCCGTTTTTTCTCTTTGAGAATCACCCGCGTAGTTTACTAACACAATTATTCGCCTCAAGATTAGTGAACATAATACATAAATGCATGAATATATATACATTGATTGGTTGCTTATCGAGCCTGTTAGAAAAAATAAACTAGTATATTTGTTGTTTGCCTAATTTCATTAGCAGTTTTAAAAGATGAAGAGAACTTTGTAAAAAGCGGTTTAAAGAAGAAAAAAGGTTAAAAAGAAATAAGTTGGTTACAAAAAAGAGGATCAGGTCGGTCGGCACAAAATTCTGTCCTGCTGTTATTGTTACAACAATATGTGAAACTTTGAGTTCTGTTGTTATCTATCTGCCTTTAAGCAAGCTTTAAATGTAGTTTTGGTCGGGAATCTTTCTTTACTATAATGATAAGCTTTACAACTCTCATTCCAAATACGTCAAAAGGCGTATTGCTAAATTCTCCCAAATAGAACCCATTTATTTCTTGTTACCAGTTAGGAGAACTTTGCTTTTCGTCTTTTCTAATTGCAGAATGACCTATTTTGTATGAGTTTTGCAAGGAGATGTTAGATAATGATAAAATGGTAAAAAGAAATTTACCTGACAGTAGGCATCATCTTCGTCGGTGTTTGTTCTTAAAATCTTTAAAACAACAGCAGCAAACCCTTCCCCTCTTCCATAGCCATCACCAGAGATGTCGAAGGTTTTACATCGCCCATCAGGAGCCAAGAAACCTCCCATACTTAGGGAGATTTGTTGTGCAGTGCTCAATACAATGTTACCTGCACATACTATGGCGGTGTCACATTCTCCTAACGGAATAATAGTGGAATAGTAGTAATAGTAAGAATAGTGCATTGTAAGGTTTTCTCTGAACTCAAAACTTGTATCTTTAATTTGCAATAAGACGTAGTAATTTAGAGTAAAAAGTACTGTAAGTTTAGAACAATTGGTTAAAGCTTAAATACCCTATCTAAACTTCCTTATTTTATGTAATGCGGTAATTACACACTCAAAACCACTCCGCTAAATTTTCGAACAATTGCGGTGACAGTCTTTAGTGTCTCTTAATTCTTGCTTTTTGAGTACATATTTTGTTTTTTCCTACTGTTTCCACAGCGATGGACCTATGCAGTTGGAAACCGATTTTTATTGATTCAAGTATTTTGCTTTAAAAGGCCCCTTGAAAGTACAAAAAATAAGTTTTTCATTGATAAAATTTTGAACCCGTTCATCATTTCTCCCTATCTATTCACTTATTACTACTTACATACCTACTTACCTAGTAGTTATTTATTCATTTATCTTATCAGTTTTTTGGTTAATTTTTTTACCAATACTCAGTCACAAACACTAAAAAAGAGACTATGATTTATAGGTGTCTATCAAATAATAACACGAGGAGATTCGTGATAACCTATATCTTTATATCATTATAGAAATCATAGAATGGTACATTGATTTAAAAATTTTGCTTTAAAAGGCCCCTTTGAAGGAAAAAAAATAAGTTTTTCGTTGAAAAAAATTTGAATCCGTTCAATCTTTCTCTCTATTTGTGTGATTCTAGACAATAGCAGTTTCTTTCCATATGTTCCCAAAAGAACTAAAGTAGTACTCACCCTCTTTCAGACTATCCGAAGCGATCTTGAACGCAACAAGAGACGATGAACACGCGGTGTCAACAGTTAAGCTTGGTCCAGTAAGATTGAAAGCGAAGGATATTCTATTAGCAATCATCGATCCCCCGGAACCCGTTGCTGAAAACTGAAAGAAAACAATAGTTTAATGGTCTATTTTTTGTTTTGGCTGCATGAAAAGATGCTCTACCGCTCAAGGTTCTTGTTTTCAAATAGAGGTTACAACTTGTTTGGAACGTCTACAATTTTCTCGTTTTTCATTATGTCCCCTAAGTTTGATACCTCTAGAACTCCAATTAAATATGCAAGTGCTAACTAATTATTGTAAAGCCTCTTAGTGGATTTTCTTCAAGCTTAACACGTTTATTGATGGTAAATGGTTTGAACCCAGGAGTAACAGTAGATCGTATGATGAGATAGAATATTCCGGGTTAGTGCAGTCCTGAGAGGGACTGTTGTCGGTGTAAAGGACTGACGTTTCGACAACCTGTGCGGAAGTCATCTTCAGAGTCAAGTGAGAAATAGTGCATCAGTTGAATACTAATGTAGTTCGGCGAGTACTGATTGGTCAGTTAGGTTGTCACTTGATTGGTTGTGTGATTAAAGTTATGTTCGTTTCAGGTGGTTTTCGATCCGTTAAGTAAAAGTTAGCTCGTTCTGTTCCGTTCGCTGTTTTTTACGTCGTGAATGAGTCGTTTGTAGGGTGCTGGTAAATGTAGATATCTTTTGAACAGAGTCCGTTCTAAGTTAGCAAAACAGCTTTTCAGTGTCAGTTCTTGAAAATCGTTAGTACTGAAAGTCAAGCATTGTGCCGAATCCAATTCAATAGCGTGGTTCGTGAGTGGCGGTGATGTTCAGCAATGTGATTGCTAAAATCACCATTTCTAGTCGCGCGTTTGTGTTCATTCAGTCTCGTGTTAAGGTTTCTTCCTGTCACTGGCACTAGAGGCTGGTCAGTCGGAGAATTTAGTTTTGGTAAATCGAAACAACAAATTTAACCGGCCAATTAATATTCGCGTGCCAGACTGTATTAGTATTCAGCTGACGCACTACTCCTCACTAAGTTGACCCTGAAGATAACTTCCGCACAGGTTGTCGTAACGTCCGTCACTTTACCGACATTAGTCCTTCTGAGGAGTACACTAACCGGAACAATCTCACAATCCGATCTACATTTATTGATGCTTAATCGCCTTTAACCATAGAAAGCTTGCAAAGCTGAAGTCGAAATACCTGATCTTGGTCATTATGCTGAGATTTATAATCTATCGACTCTTTGAAATCAGCGTTCATGCTCCCTGCGAACACTCCAGTCTTGCCACTTTGAAGATCACTCAACCTTAAACCAGCATCTTCTATTGCTTCGTACACAACCTCGAGCAGAATTTTTTGTTGCGGATCCATTTGTTTTGCTTCCTGGGATGAAATCTTGAAAAATTCAGCATCGAAAAGTTTGATGTTCTCCAGAAAAGATCCCCCGAGTGTACAAACTCTTCCGCTAACCTGGCGTTCAGGGAAGTATCGCTTTCTCATCTCGTTGTAATGCTTCCTTCTGTTTTCCGGGAATGTTCCAAAACTTTTTTCTCCATTAACAAGTAACTCCCAAAACTTGTCTTTGTTTTCTGATTTTGGAAATCTGCACCCGATCCCTACCAAACCGATAGCTTCCTTTTGCTTTGTGTTGTACTGCTCGCTTATTCGACTGTTGTTTTTCACCTCTTTAGTTTTCCTTATTATCAATGGCTTCAAACTTAAAGAACCGTAACAATTTAACAGTTCTTTCAACTTTTCACACATTAAGAACAAACAAGGAAAGCTGACGAGTACATGAAAAAGGCTTGATATAAAAACGAAAGGAATTACCTTAAAGAAAAGACTGCTCAAATTTTGGAACACAAAACCAAGACAAATTGATCCTAAAATACTTGTCAATATTCCGATGAGTATCGGGGGTCCAGTTAACGAAAAGGTCTCTTCTAGTCGACGCTTTACATTTTTGGAGGTAGTCATGGCCTCAACTTGAGCAACTTCGATAGCAAAACCGACCGCAACCACAATTGCAGTAAGAACGGCAAGAAATGAAATGATTGTTATTGCTAAATCAAAGACAAACATTAATGCAAAAACGTCAAGGACTTGTAGTATTAGTCCGAAAGTTATGATAAACGAAGATTTGAAGCTTGTTGTATAAATTGTAGTGGAAATAAACGAAAAGACAGCAAGTAAGATAAAAGCTGCAAACGTTTCACTTCGAAATGTCATTACGCTTTCAACTGATAAAAAATAGTCTGAGACAAAGACGGTGTGGAGCTTGGTTTGTTCTGTGACATCTTTCTTCATCAGTGCAAAGGTTTGATGATCTTCGTAGAACTGATTTCGTACTTTTACTTTTACATGCAAGCGAGATGCAACGATCAGTGGTTGGTTTCTTGTAACATTTCCGAAAGATATATCACTCATGTAGCTTCCATATTTGGGTATTACCAAAAATTGCGTTAGGCAAGAGTCAAATGCGGAACCGTTGCATTTTATGCCATTTTGTTTAGCGAACTTCATTAGAGATACAGTCCACGGCTCAGCGACTTCCACTGAATACGAAGCCCTGCCTAAGACGTCATGTATTTTTACGATTTCGTTTTGAACTTCATCACTGGCATAATTAATGCTCCCTTGCAGAACAACACTGACGTCTGTTTCATACCTCAACAAACCCTTTTTCGTCGACATGTAGTTTGAGTAAGTCGAATGTTTGTAAAGTGCAACGCTTGTGTTAAAAGAAGCAAGACTTGCTTTGGAAGAAAACAGAGTTCCAAACACGATTTCAGTTGTTATTAAAAACACAAATAATAGCATCACGAACGGGTTACTCAGAAAATGAATCCATAGTTTGGCTGGCTTCTGAACATAACTCGTTAGGAACGAACAGTGAAAATTATTGTTTGACCTCAGTACATGTTTTCCCAAGAGGTAAATACTTGGCGCAAAACCAAAAATAAAAACAAGGTAGAATAGTGTAGTACCAACAAGAGCAAAAGTAAGATAGTAATCCGTGAAAGAACTTGTAGAAACCAGAATAAAAACCCCCAAAACCAACACATTCACTATAAAAACTACACTAACTACAGGACCATTTGCAGACAGACTAAGATTTAAGTAGTGCTTTGGGAAATAACCTTCCTTTTGGTTCTTGGACCTCTCAACAAACATTAATGTGTCTGATACAACCTTTCCATTTATCAGAAACGGCAATACAACAACAAATGAAATGAAAGGAACGCGGAATCCAAGAGTAAGGCCATAGGTTGACGCTAAAGTTAAAGCCACGAAAATCAAACATGAAGTGAATACGCAAAGAAACTGCATAAATGAGTTGATAGTTTTGAATGCCAGTGCCTCAAAAATCAAGAGAAAAACAAGAGCAAGTAACAAAGAATAGTTGTTGGGCTTCAGAAGGAGTTTTAAATCGTCCAAGAGACTACGTGAAGACAAAAACTCTAGAGAAACACAGTTTAGTAAACTTTTAGTTCGCTTCATTGTTTCTAAAAATTCTGCCTCCCATCGCCTAAGTTTGTTCATCTCGTAAACGTTCTTTGGGGCTGCCATATAGTAAACCACACGCATTCCTCTGGCGGAGAAATTTGAACCATTCACTGAAAGTCCGCCAAATTGACTTTTGTCAAGAAATTTTCCATTAGAGAGTAGTATGGTTGGGTTTTTTAACTGCTGCTTTAGAAGCTTAGAGAAGTTAGCAACGTCATCTTTTGAAAAATTGTTTAGCTCAAAAGGACTTGACATAGCACATTCATGCTGTAAGGATCTTGACCTCACGCACAGGTTTTTATAACCGGATATGTTAACTACTGCTTCATGTACTCGATTCATTTCACTCAGGCAACGTTCATTGAGAATATTGTCAACTCCAGGTAAGGCAACAAAAAGTATCTCTTCGAAATGGAAAAGCTCATCTTCAAAATGCTTTTTTGTTTCCTTCATCGCTGTTGATGCTTCCGAGTTTGTTGTAAAAGCATCTCCCGTTATGCCCGTTTTGGGTTCATTTAAAATTCCAAAGCAGCATAGACTAAGTGTAATCATCAGAACTATCACCACTTGGATTGGGTGCCGCACCAGAAATTGAGCTAGTTTGTGGAAAGCAATCTGAGTTTTTATTAGTGGCGCGTGAAAAATTATCACGGCTAGAACCCGGAGTGCACCGCATATGGAGATATTTCCCTCTGAGTTTTTTTCTTCAACGCCAGCGATCCTAGAATAGAAAAATACCCTTGAGTCTCGTACATTGGTTTTGTAAAGATTTTTTTGTCCTGCATAAGCTAGTCCAAAAGATCCTCAGGATGTAGTCATTTGGTGTTTTTCAAGTGTGAGTGATTCAAGAAATGCAGTGGAGTAGCGAATAGTTGCTAATACGAGAAACTGACCATGCAAATGTTAAAAATTTCAGTTTTAAAGGTTGTATTCGGCGTTTTATCTGTTTGCATGGCTGTTACAAGCACCAGTGAGTCAGTTATAACACACCTACCAAAACATCTTCTCTTTAACAACGAACAAGGCAGAAATGTTGTATCGAAACTAGTTATTAGAGGAATACTCAAGCCAACCTGAATCTTGTCTGTCGCGACTTTGGTTCCAGTTCTAGGTCTTCCATTTCAACTGTTACCTTAAAACAATTAAAAGAAATATTGTAACTGCTTTGCACATACAATAAACTATCACAAACAACATTCTTTTGAAAGTTATGTTTAAGGCAATGTAGATCAGTCATAACGTCCTTTTTCCTTTAAAGAATTTCATGATGTCCTTTTTATAAAGATAGGTTTATGTAAAAGGCAGCTTACTGTCGGTAAGAACTCTTGACTGCTATTTTTTCTCAAAACGTTTAAAGTCATCGTAACATATACACTCATCCCAGTATGAATTTAAACTTTAAATTCAAATTTAGATTGAAACTTTAAAATTCAGAACAAGTGTTTGAAGCTATCAATACGCCATTACATTGGCTTATAGGCGTAAGGCACATATATAATCATACATCATTACAGATGTTGTGTATTAAAAAAAGAACTGTTATTATATTAGAGATGTAGGAGGTGAAACCGCACTTTGTTAGAAAAAAACTAACAAAACAAATAACTTTTCAGCCATAGAGAAGTCGATGAAGCTAAAATAATTCAGAATTAAATTAAATTTCACTCAACGTTAATGCGGGTAACAAGAGTTTAAAAGTAAATCTTTCACTTTCATCAACGCTCTCAATGTGGTGCCTATCATTTTTCTTCAATATTTGTTACAGAATTCGAAATATCATATCATCAGTAACTGACCTCAAACAACAGACGAAGCAGCCATAAGTGGAATATCTAAGATTCCAGGTCTCAAATTCCGAAGTCGTAGCTTGTGCGTATGAAAGAATTGGGTTTCACTTTCTTTTAGTACAATTATCACATTCTTTGTGCTACCTTAGTTGGAATGTCCATATTTGGGCAAATCGATAGCTGACTGAACGTTTGACGAGTGAAAATTTGCATTACCGTCTATTTTTCCTTATTTAATTTGCTGATTGTCCAAAACGCGGTTGTGTAAACTAACTAACATTTTCCTCTCGGGATGGGGGTAAGACTTTCAATTGACACATCCAAAAATTACCCAAATTACCCGGGAAGGTAGCATTTTTGCTCTCAGCAGATCATGCATCATTAGTTCCAAGATATTAAGTACCCAGGAGATCCAGTGAAAGCATCTACTGAGTTTTAAAAGTTTGAGGCAAAACAGTGTAGATTGTTTGGTAGGTGTGACACTTCCTCAAAGAAAACTCAAGCTTAGTTAGGGAGTATTCTTTTTTTATGCCAGGGGTGGGCTGGCAAGATTCGTTATAAGCCTAAACAAAACTTCTTGACCCCAACCCAGTGGAAGTAAGAAACTCATGGCCCCTCTCGAGGTAATTTGAAAAATAGAAAGACCCGTCCACTTTTGTTTGTACTGTTTCTGATGACCTACCCCTTGAGTGACACAAATTTATCGTGACCAACTCTCATTCTTGCCAGCCCACCCCCAGACACAAATAATGAGTCGTGTTCCTTAGTTCTGGTTAAAACTGTTCAATGGCTCAGCGAGTAAGTACGTACAAAAGCTAGTTTTAGATTAA
>JANVCF010251367.1:0-15392 GCA_025388745.1 Hydrozoanthus gracilis
ATATCAGTTTTTCACGTTTTGATAGCTTAAATGCTTGGCAATTCGATTGGCTAAAAAAATTTTTTTTGGGTTTTTGGTCGAGTAAAGCTAAGTCTGATACCTTAAGTCAACAAAACAGATTGTATAAAGAATCCGCCGTTGTTTTTTGTTTGGAAACAAAGGCAATTTAGCTACTCGTGATCACTGTCTATCGTTCATTAGTTAAACTCTACTAGTGGTCTATTGCAAATCTCGCAATCAAATCCATTACAACTGAGCAGCTGGAAAAGTTGTTTTCAAGCGGCCAGCTCGATGATTATTAGTTTGAAACAATCCAACCAAACTGCACAGTTCCGATCATAAACAGCTATGGTTGCGAAGATCCAAGTGTCTAAGAACTCCTTCTTTCTTGAATTGTACTATTTTACATCTGGTGGAGAACAATAGTTTTACTTGCAATTTATATTAGAACTTCTTGTAAACCTCGTGGTTGTTAAATTGGTGGCACACAGGTTATCGTACGGCGCATGACAGTTGCTAGCTCGTGACGTGTAGCATGTCATAGTTTAAAAGTAAAAATTGTTTTTAAGCAAATCCGCTAAAACTCCTTTTTTAAATGTTTCAATAGACCACAAGTAGAAAATTGGAACTCGTAGTCTAACTGTTAAACAAACATTGAGTAGGTTAGCCAATTGGATTGCATTATTCGTGATAATATGCTAAGAGGTTTCTACTAATATTGGCTAGTAGGTAGCTGATCTATGTACACCAGCTCTTGAGCCAGGAAAAAAGGTGTTATTAATTAAACAAGTTTGTTGTCTTTAGGTTTCGTGAACCGTGTTCTGTGTTCAAAATGATAGAACCTTTTCTCAAGTTCGTCCTCCTTGCACCAAATGGCGGGCCAGACATACGATTACCTGTTACGCTGCATAGTGTTGTTCTGATGTCAGCAGGTTTGTTTATTTTCTCAGTAAGTATTGTTTTCTTAGTTAGTTCATAAAGGTAAAGCAACTTTAGAAAGGAGGAACAAAACAAAAATTGTTTAATAAGATTTTGGTTTAAGAAGCTTTAATTGTTTACATAATTTATTATGACAGATGTTTCCAAAAAAAAACATCTTTTGAAGATTATTACTACAGAAGTAGTACAGGCTAACCAGGTTTGGCTTCCCATTACATTTAATTTGTATGTGTTTGATCTAGGAAAAGTAAAAATAAAAAGCAAGAAAATTGAAGTAATCGATAAAACATGCAAACACAAGAACGCGTACATACAACATATATTTGGACTAACTGACTGATAAGGGTGCAAATACTGACGACAGGATGTTGAGGAGGTTGATTTGATTATAAAGTTTTGAATTAATTTTATTTTGATTTTAGTCTGAAAGATTTCGTTTACAATTTTTTTTTACTTCAAGGTCAATAGAATTCCAATTAAGGGTGGATCCATTTATATCGTAGACTAGTTTTTCCATTGTTTGTCCGCCCGCCTAGATTGTGTAATATGATTACCTACGACGTTTGCAAGCCGTGTGTTATGAACGAATTTTCCTTATTTTTAAACAAAATTTGAAAACGCTAACGGAGTCATATTGTGATCATTATCAACACTAAACTTGAGAATTAAAGCATAAGAAGTTCGGGAATAATGGGGCTGGAACGTGCATTAAAGTTTGAGAAAGTAATTATCGCAACTTCTTTTTACGTAACGTCTGAATTTTCTTAAGATTGTAGGATACAAGTTCTTTCCCATGCAAGTAACATATAATTATATCAAGAAAGGATATATGGCTGCATAACATGTAGTTTGATAAGAACGATTGTCTTATCAATTAGCAAGCCTTCGACAAAATCTTGCTGGAGAGCTGACGAACGTGTGCATTCCAAGATAGTTTTCATCAATAAGTACTCCTATATATGATTAAAACATTATTTTTGTTTCGAACTTTTTCTGCTATTAACAAGATTAATTATATATTGTATTGCCGGCTAGTTGGGAGAAAATATATTCCATATTGGCGGAGTGGCGCAGCCACTAAATTTTGATATCGAGTGCGCTTGTTGCTTGTGGTCGACACGAAACAAGAATGGCGAGCGAAACTACAAATACAGTTGCCTCGAGATCTGAAAAAGAACACAAAATTAGTCAAGATAAAAGCACAGACATTGGTAGCAACACCGTCAACTGTTGTACCAGTGAAGAAGATGAAATAGAGGAGTTAACAAATCAGCAAAAGTCCGAAATACAACTAAATCTACTCAAAAAGCTCTTCGGAGATTGAAGTTGCGTGGTAAAGAGCTTGATCTGAAAGCCGTATCAAAGAAAACTAAAAACATTGTTGTGCCATTTTTGTAGAAATAAGAGACATCAGGAAAATTGGTATTGGTGGTTATAATACGAGCTTTCAACACTCGCTACATACCGTTGGGTGAAGGCGAGCGACTCGACCATCAGTGAAGCTGATTAGATGATCGAAGTTCTTCGGAACCCTTTTTTTCGAAGCGAAAACAGTTGAAGTCCATTGGAAAATGAGTCCATCTTTCCTGTAATTCGGGTGTTTGTTGATTAGTAAACTCCTTTATTTCATCTTTTACCACTGGCACAACAACTGACGGTGAAGTTACAACGTCTGTTCTTTTATCTTGGCCAGTTTCGTGTCCTTGACCTTGTTCAGGCTCTTGTATGTGTTCTCAAGTTCTTGAATGAATGTACTATCAGCATTAATAAAAAGGTAATGTTGTTCATAAAGTAAGAACGAAAGGCCGAGTATGTGCATCTGTATTCAGATAACTGGTAACAAGATCTTTAAAAGTTAGTTATAATTTCGGCTACTTTCATGCCATCATCAGACTAATAATAAGAATTACAGAGTTGGTGAAATATATACAGTAGTTACAATAATATATGCAGAGTGAACAAAAAATGAACAAAAAGAAAAACTAGAGCTAATTAAACAAAGCGAGTTCGCGGCTAGCCTTCAGCCCGAGATTTAAAGAAGGCTTCTGGCGCTCTTATACTATAAATGGCAATACTTGCAGGAACATTTTAAGTAAAGTAAATGATAACATGATTACTGTGAACTACGGTAACACGAACACAGTGCAAAAGGATAACACAATATTGCAAAGTCATTTAATAGTTATATCTCGTCATGTTTACTGGCTCACCAGATGTTGGTCTCAGCAGCACATCATTACTGTATTCGCAGTTCATGAAAATGAGATACATTACTTAAAGTTTTTTTTGCAAGAAGTACCAAGAACACCAGTTTTGTGATATTGTCCATCGATTCTCAATATTCACTAACAACTGCCCTTACAATAAATCCTAATCATAAATAACGATAATAGTTCTGTCTTATCAGTATTTTTTTTTGTCAGTTGCTCTAGCAATTAAATCCTAAACACATTAGAATTTTGTTTGATTGTCAATGTTTACTGACGCCTGCTCTTACTGTTAAACTCTAAACGTATTTGTTACTGTATGCAACTGGCCTTTTGTAGCAAGTAATCACTTCGTGCAAATAATGATATTATCCTGGGTAGAGGAATGTCACAGACTCAAAGACAAAGCTCAATTAATTAGGAACGCGTGATTTGTCTTTCTTTTGCATTTCCCAGCATTCCTTTGCCCACCAGGATATTACATGTATCTTGTGATCACTTCTAGATCGATTTTATTGAACTGTACTGTACTGACAACCAAGCTGCCGCAAACTGCAAGCATATAAAAACTTACGTTTGATATTCTAGACAAATAAGCGATTAATAATAAATACTCAATAAATCTATCATTCAATGCAAGCTAAGATAACAAAATTTCTTTGTGCAAAATAAATACCCCAAGGCGCGAAAATAACTTTTAAGTTGACAAAACATCTGAAGCAATCGTTGCGTACAAATATATAAAGCGTTCTTATCGCTAGTTGACAAATAGACATAAACTGAATGTCTGAAAGTTTTTCGTCCGAAATTAAATGTCCAAATATAAGGTCAGAACATTTTCATAGTCAAAGTGATAACTAAAGAAACATTTTACGCGAGAACGTTAAAAAGAAAACGCGAAAAACGAAAAAGATAAATTAGTCTAAATGTGCCGTTACAAAACTGCTCTGTAATGTAACTATTAAACATTACAAACTATCAATGTCCAATGTTCGTAACTTCAAGAGTTCTATTTTTAAATTCAATTCTGCTTGTTATCACTGTAAGGCTCTTCGTCGGGGATAAAAGCACAGACATTGGTAGCAACACTGTCAACTGTTGTACCAGTGAATATGAAATAGAGGAGTTAACAAATCAGCAAAAAGTCCGAAATACAATTAAATCTACTCAAACGGCGCTTCGGAGATTGAAATTGCGTGGTAAAGAGCTTGATCTGAAAGCCGTATCTAAGAAAACAGTAGAAACATTATTGTAGCATTTTTTGTAGAAATAGGAGACAAGGAAAATTGGTATTGGTACTTATAATACGAGCTTTCAACACTCACTACATACCGTTGGGTGAAGGCGAGCGACTCGACCATCAGTGAAGCTGATTAGATGATCGAAGGTCACGAAGCTTTCATAATTATTCCGACTCGTTTCTTCTAAGGAACTTGGGGCATTTACTCCACTTGCACACGGGCAGTTCGCCAGTGCGAAGGCCTCTCGATGCTTTGTCTGCTGGATCAGACTTTCTGTCAACGTATCTCCATTGATTGACATAAGATCTATCCTGAATATGTTTGGTACGTAATCTTGAAAACGCTTTGTGTTGTTGGTGGTATATCCTAAGACGACTTACTATCTGTCCATAAAATTTATTCTGTGAGATCCAAATCAAGTTCTCGCTTTCACAGCTCCCTCACCTTTGCAAATAATACTTGGCACTGCGATTAACTCTAGTCGAAGGGACTGTGATGGCCTTGAGAGGGGGGGGGGTGATCCCTGCCTTACCAGGAAAAAGGAACAGTTAATCATTGCCCATACCTTTTTAACTTGCATCTGAGAAGTGGTGCAGCTCTATTCAGGTTGGCTTTCTGAAGTTGTTTGGTTGGTAGCAACATGGTCATCTGTGGTTCTGAAACATTGCTAATTCCTGTTTCCATTCTTAGCACTTCTTATGTAAGTCAATTGGTACATGATCATCCCACCCAACATTAATTTGACAGATCTCTTGAAGGATGAGTTTACCTTCTAAAAGGACAACTGCAGCAGAACTGAGAGGGCCGAATGTCGAACAGACTGTTGACAAGATTCCACGCCTCATACCTGAGGTTCTCTGAAAGCAAAGTGAAACTTAATTGAACACATTTGACTGTGGAAACCGACTTACGCCTAGAGCGCATTCAACAGGTAAAGCATCGCAATCGAGATTGAGGTTCTTCAACTCGTCATCTTCGATTGGAGTCTGTCTTAGGACTGCTTTACTGTTAGAAGTGAACTTACCCAAGCTGAAACCACCCCTCTTGCACAATTCTTTCACATTCCTCACAAGCTGCCCTTCTTCTTTCACCGCCTTGAGGGTGTTAATTCGTTATTGATTTAGAAAAACCGCGTAGAACGAATTGTGTTGCTGCAGCGACATATTCATTTTCTTTGTTGCATATGGGTCTTAGTCTTTTCTTAAGTGTCTTCTCAATTAGGGCAAGTTATTTGCAATTTCGAGTGAAGGGATCTGATGATTGTTTGCTGGAATGGCCTTTAGTGTTGTCAGCTAAAGATTAGAATACGATATGAAATGAAAACTTCTTATACTTTTTTTAAACAGTGAAGAAAATGTATAAAAAGAGTAGTTTTGACTAGTTAGAGATGTAGAGAAACTAACAAGCACGAAGAATAAAGCAAAGAGAAGAAAGACTGCACCTTACTTGATCCGTGGTTTTGGTGTTCATGGTAGTTAATGTTTTAGGTGGCCCTTTAATGGCACACTCATTTAAAGATTGAACCATAAGATTATTGGCTCTCTGGGTTGACAAAAATTAATGTTTTCCTATGGGCGAACTTATCCTAATTTATATGGAACAGACTGTCACAAAAGTGCAATCATTGCCATCATCTAGTAGAGCATAGACCTTTACTGATTTGCCTGATTTGCCTTTTTGTTTAGGGCTAACTGGAATAATCATGGGTAGTGAAAAGTCTTTTCACTATCCTTGGAATAAATAATGCGGTAGTTAGTGGAACGTCATTTGCGTAAGCTAAACTGAATACTTTTTTGGTTCGCATTTAACTTTTTTCATTTTTTTTTCTACTCTTTCTTTAGTTCCCCGTTTTCTCTCGTTTCTGAGCATTGGAGGAAAAACTCGGGTCGTTTAATAGTTATGTTTCCCCATTCAAAACTAAATGTGAACCGGAAAATATTTGTTTCATTGACGTTGCGACACCGTTTGACACTTGAATATTACGAGCATTTGATTTGAGTTTCGCTTTGCGCATCCTCGATTGCTCAGTAGACTGTCAAGAAATTAGTTGTGATAGTTTTGGCTGATTCAAGAAAGTACAAGATGTTAATTTTAGTAAAAAAATTATTGTCTTAATAGGGGTTAGGAATGATATTTGCAGTGTGACACATGACCACGGGAGTGAAATGAGCCCTGGTATGGGGTCGAGATCCGACAAGATTAACACTTATATTCTTGTTTATCTATTTCTCACGGAATTTGGAGCTGGTTTGTTGGCCATGCCATGCTTACGAGGTCGTACAATGCCTAATACAGCTCCTTACACTCGGGTTGAACTATTGTTAGGGTCCAGTACAGGCTTGGTTTGTTCTGACCCGTGAGGCCTCGATATCTTTTTATTTGGAATGTTTGTATGAAGAGGGTGCATATACAACACTGTTGATTCTATGGAACAAATGGTTTACTGTATTCAAGTGTAAAAGTTGCTGATAATTGACAATTACAATTGATCTCTTGTAACTTGTGAATGGTCATGAATTTATATGAGCAGCTGTAAAGGTCATTTGTGTTTTCACACATGACAGTATTCAAATTTCATTAAATACTATTGTTTATCATTAGTCTTCTTGTCAAAACAAACTGTAACTGGCTCTTTAAAAAGTTTTACTGTTTTGTTGGTGGTTAGATTGAATCTTAATTTTGTTTTCTGTTGGCATACCCAAGCAGTTAATTATAATACGCAAGAAAAATGGCAGTAAGCCTTTCATCCAAATGAAAACCAACTCATTACCTAATACAGTTAGGTTTGAGAGTGTTGTTGTTAGCCGTAGTGGTAACAGTTGTTTTTGTGGTACTAATTTAAATAGGAGAGCAAGGAAACAGAAACATTGAAGAATACAGGAAATTTAAAAACTGTGTTACAACTTTTCTGGTATCAGTGGTATCGCATTATCAGGTAAGTGTACCCAGCCTCCATTATTAAAGTTCCAATAACTGAAAAGCACTTATGATTGGTCTCTGAAAGTACTAAAAGATTTTGACAAAATAAGAAAATTTGAATGGCTTGTTGTACAAGTTAATGGTGCCTTTAAAAATCAAAGACTTCGGATAAGTTTACATTTTTATTTATTAATCATAATATCCAATCCTTTTTTCATTGTTGAAACATATTTTTTCATTTATTAATTATCAGGTTGACAAACAAAGTCTGGGGCAGACTGTGTTCCTGGTGAATCAGTTAACAAACTGGTTGCTAGACCAACACCAGCGAGGGCTGATATGCAGTGAGCACTGGCGTGAGTGTATCAAGGGGTTGTGTCTTTTGTGTACAATTACTGGCCAGCTACTACTTTCGAGTGTAATTTTAATTACAAAAACATTCGGACAATAAATTTTGGTACAAAAAAGATCTGAAACTTTTATCGTCCAAAGCAATTAGTTTCCGAACATTAAAGTGTCTGAAGTTTTAAAATAATTTTGTGCTTAAAGATGAAGATCCGGTAAAAAGGAACAGCTGCGCCCCCTTTTCGTGAAAATTTAATAGATTTTGATAATGTAATAGCAGCCGTTGTTACAAGAAACAACTCACTTTTACTAAGTTAGTTAGACCATAATCGTGAAATATATTCATTTTTATAGTATAAATAAAATTTTTTGCTTAATACCTTTCTACGGGCATGCATATGTTGTAAAAAGCATAGTATTGCAAGTCTATCCCATGTCCGAAGAACAATACTAGTAACTATATTGAATTTTTGGCTATGTCAATACACAGGATAAAAATACAGCGGGTGCACTTTAGTTGGCGGCTGTTCATTTTCTTAGCGTTTTGCAAAACTTGATTGGCTCAGCTTTTTTTGTTGACAAAATGCTTATACTTTCAGAAAATGTTTTCTAATAGCAGTAAACAAGAGTTGTTTTAATTTTAGAAACAAAGTTACAATTTTCATTCTTGTAAACAAGAAAATAGCTGTTTTTTAGTTATGCTACGTACAGTTAAGAAAACTCGAAAAAAGCCTAGTGTAGATATATTTAGGTGTATCCTTTAAAGTTTGACTTTAGTAAAGTTATAATGGGAAATTTATTCATTAAGTTAAGGTGACTTGAGTGATTTAGAGGGTTTTAGAGTAAATTACACAGTTAAGAACAATACATGGCAGTCATGATACCTGGAAATAAAAATATGGAGAACCAGGTCATCCGATCCCTGTGATTTTCATGTAAGAGTAGTAAGCCTGTTGTTTGATTGGCTTGTATATAAGTTGGGTGTTTGTCCAGTCTCATTTTTCCAGAACATGTTTAACAACATGCATACTATTACTATTTCGTATTGCAGAGACTCTCATATCAGCCATGTTGTGTCATTCTCTGTCTCTCTGTTGGTATCAACTCAACTGTGGCTATGACATGAACTCAACACTAGTTGTTCTCACTAAAATACAGAGAAAATTCCCAAAGGTACTAATACTGTTTAGTACTTTTCTAGTATCACAGTTTGTAATATGTTATCTTTTATTAAACTGTTGGTTGATATCTCAACATGGCAGGGTAAAAGATGGATTTAAAATGTTTGTAAACTCTGGAGGCTTTCTTTTTCCTATTTTTAATTGAGGTTTTTATACTTTTTGGTGTCTGCGATAATTCTGAAGTTAACAAAAACACTAAGTATTCAGTTTTGTATAGTTTTTAAGAAAACCCTTACAGAAAAAACATAAAAGCACATTACTTAGTTAAGTTAATAAGATGAATAACATGAAATGAACTTGTTCCTTGAAAAAACAAAGTGTCGGTATTCTTCTTTCCCAGGTTTTTATGGATTCTACAGTAATCGCAGCAATGAGTTTTTTGATGTTACAATCGGTCTCAAGATACCAAGGCAACTTTCTTGAGCTCTGTGAGTACAAATAAAATGGTTGTAGTCGTTCTCTTAATGCTAAAAAATCTCTAATCTACTTTATTCGTCATGACTTATTTTTCTTCAATAAAAAGTTTCGTTTACTTGTTTTCACTTTTTCGTTCTTTTCCATGCTTGGCAAAAATACAATCGCATGCCTTTAACTGATGACCCATACGTCTCCCATGCCACCCAATCTCCGGTCGACATCTCATCTGGATTTTCCCTATTTAACTGTCATTGTCTAAGAGTTGTGCTGTCAATCCTTCATAGAACTTTTTGATGATGTTTACAATCTTTCTTTTCCCTGTGTATGCTGTTGAGGGCCTTTTGAAAGTGCCCAAAGCATACGCATCCCAATAATTGGTACTCCATTAACTGCTTGACCATGATTATTCGTAGTGTTGCGATATGGTCTGTGCAACTCCAACCCTTTCTAAATCGACTTGCTCATCTCTAAGCTTGGTGTCCACTTCGCCTTTCTTTCTCTTTAGAAAAACCCTGTGTAGAACTTTGCTTGCAATACTAACCAACATAATGCCTCTCTAATTATCACAACAACCTAAGGTTCCCTTAAATCCAGTAAAACTGTTGTCCAGTCCCTAGGTACTTCCAGATCTCACTGAGGAATTAAGAGACTCAGGACTTTGAATGATATTTTTCCTCCCGCCTTGGTAGCCACTGCCGGGATGTTATATCAAGTCCAGCAGCTTTACAATTCTTAAGACTTTTCAAATTGGTTTTCTGTTGGAGTTTTAGTTCTTCTAGGCTGCTTCCTTAACCGCCTGACGGGTCACACCTTTCCGGGTTTGTAATCGGAGTTGTCCTTCCAGATGGGCTGCCTTCCCAAGCAACGAGCCGCATTCGACTTGCTTCACCTTGCATTTATTGCTTGGGCTTCTTTGCTATAATTTCTAATATCTATTTTGTTGTTCTTGCTTCATCTTTTCCTCTCTTGCTGTAGTGTTGACTTGTCCTTTCTTTGCCTGGCCCTGACTTGCTGTAGCAATGACTTGTACTTTCATCGCCTTATCCTTTTTGCTGTAGCAATGATTTGTAGTTTCTTCGCCTTGCCCTTTCTTGCTTTAGCAATGACTTATAAGTTCTTCGCATTATCTGTACTTGCTATAGCATGGACTTGTACTCTCCCCGCCTTGCCCTTTAAACTTGCTGAAGCGTGGACTTGAACTTTCTTTGCCTGAGCTTTCTTGCTTTGGCTATCTATTTTAGTTTTTAATTAATATTAGCTCTTTCAGATGTTGCTGTAGCGTGGCACAAGTCCAAATAGTGTCCTTACGAAACTCGTGTTTGTTTCATATGCTTATTCACATGTTTTTTACTCATAGATTAAGCAAATATTGGTAGTACAGCTTTACATACGTTTTATGGTTGATCTAATCAAAGGGGCTGTGTTGTTTTGTTAAATAAAGGAATAAACAGTGTGTGGACTCCACATATATAAGAACTTGGTTTCCCCAGACTCTCATATGGTGCTGCCCTTTTTTCATGCATATAGTTATCCTTAAACTAGAGTCAGCCACATTTAACTTGTATTTGATGATTAAATAGATGTAGACTAGAAAATGTATGGGCTCTCATATAAGAAAACCTCGTTCGATTCCCTTAAAATTTAAAAAACAGCCACCTCTCATTGCTTCTCGGCTACTCGACCAACGAGAGAAATCATGGGTTTTGAGATTCTAAATTCTGTGTTGATAAGTAATGTCTATCGAGACATTGTTAGTAGTACTGATTGGCTAAACAAGTCACATAGGCTTGTTTACAATTTCATCGCGCTCAGAAAGAAACAATCAAACTGCTCTTCTCTTAAATTACTGATTTGAAATAGTTTCTTTCTTTGTTTTGCAAAAGGTTGTTATAAAATAGTTAAGTGAAGTCGCGCGCTATGATTGGCTATTAACCATGAACAAAATTCGAATGGACCACGCTCATGTCAGCATATTTGGTAATCCATGAATAAAAGTGATTGAATTTGATTATTTCGGCGAAATTTACAACAGTAAAGAAAGAAATAGCCTAAAATAATGTAGTTTAAAAAATGAGGAACTGCAAAGCTTTCGACCGATTTTCCTTGGCTTGACTTCCTTGACTTAACTTCGTAAAAAAATACAAACTTGACGTTGACGGTAAAGATTCCCGACTATGTCTGAAGAAGAATTTTTTTGTGAAAGACAATCAAACACGAAGGACAACCAAAAAACTGTTTTCTTTCAGCATTTAAAAACATTAATTTACAATTAATTTTGCAATAACTGTTGCAATTAATACTAAGGCTACAGATCTACAAGTGTAAATGTCTACATATATGAACACGAGAAACTATTAGAGTGTGGATCGGTTTAGACATCTTTACGCGACACAGAAAATAGCTTTCAGTGACAAAAACAGCAGAAGAATCAACAAAAGAAGCATTCATTCAGAGTTATTTGATCTTTTTTTTTATGTTAAGTCGAAATCTATAAACAAAGTTTGTGTTTGTTGCGTCGTGGTTAAAAAACAAGTACATTTGAACCATAACTATAAAAACTTATCTCAAAATACCAAAATAACACCTGCTCCTACACACAATTTTTTTCAATAGTTTGTTTTTGAAAACCAAATTTTTTAATCAAGTGCCACCAATGCTAACAAACATTTAATGTTGTCCGAGAAAATGAATAGTTCAAAATATACTAAAAAAATAGTGTTCTAAAAAATCTACGCGTTTCGAACAAACTTCAGATAAAATATAAACAGCTAGTTAGGCTTCACGCGAAGCTTGAAACCAAAGAAAAAGCAAAACTATTTTAAAACATTTAGGGTAACAAACAAACTTCACAATTTTTTTTATCAAAACCATGTGTTTTATCTCTGTTCGAATTAGTTTGTTCTGAAGCACAAAAAAAATTCAACTCCATGTGAGTCAATTTCCGTAGGTCAGCTGGACTAAAATTTGACAAGACAATGTGCGGAAACACGAACAAAATGGAGAAGTTTACAGCTTATCAAGCTTATTTGGTTTTCGCTCCTCCATCTCATCTCTCCACCTCAATTACCGCTTCTCTATACAACCTAAATATTCACATTGCTAATGATCCCAGATTTTCAGACAAGATCAAACCAGATGTTGATTGCTCAGTCGCAGAGTCAGACAAAACCAACAAGACAAACCTGCCATTGAGGTGGAAGATCCGTAAAAGAAAACGAAATATTGCAGTTTTTTTGCTTGCTTCTCCACTTTTCCTTTTGAAATGCTTGTGGTTCAACTTTGCACTCTTTTTTTGTCGAAGAGGTTGAGAAGCGGGTCACAATAAAGTCTTTCACGTTGAACATGGATGCAAACGGAAGAAAATTCACCTCGATTGCAAACGACAGCGAGACATCATAAAAACCATCCAAATTAAATGCATGGGCTGAATGACGCCCAAAGTCAGAAGAAAGAAGCCAGAAATTACCAAACTGAAGATGAGAACAACGGCTATAAAGCACTAGAACTTTACTTGGCAAAGAAAAAACCGAATAGGTACTGCTTTCTTCCACTGCACAAAATTGCAAAGACAAGTATTAAAACGTTCTTTACTTTAATTTGTTTACCGTTCGAAAGTCTTGATTAGTTCTGTGCGACTTCTGACTTATCTCCCTTTTAGTCTGGATGAAGTTATATAATTTAAGTCTTAAAATACAGGCTTATAGACTCTAAAGTAGTCTTAAAAGCTTTGTTGTTGAAGACGACGCAATCAATAAGAGTATGGGTGAACTTTGTATAACTTTTTGCGCCTTTGCACTTGCGTTAACTTTGTACACGATTACGCATGGTATGGATTATAAAGAAAAGCATCTATTGAGTTTTTGAGCACTTTGGAGGGCGCTTATCGTGCTTAACAACCTCCCATGTGCTAAATAACTTGATGGGTGCACGCTACCTATGAACCATTTCTTAATATGCATGTCCATGTGTCAAGAGGAAACCTTACCTTTAACTTTACCAATAAGTTCTAATGCCCAAAACTTTCAACAGGTGTTGCCGTTCTGCAGTCAGCTGTACAAGTTGATGATAGTTCCAGCACAATGGTGAAGACACCTGCCTATTTCTTGTTGTTTCCTACTCTTCAGATACTTGCGACCTCAACAAACGAAGTTTGTTCTGTTAAAATTGGTAGGCCCGGCTTACAGCATCTTGCAACACAACTGATTACAGTTCTCCAATTGAATGATACGCAGGAGGTAGTTCAGGATATGAAAGAGGTACATACAATACAGCATTAAAAGAGGTTTATCTAGATTAATCTTTGTTAAGTTAAATAACTTCTAGATCAACATAATAATACAGAAAGTTAAGCAGCCAGATTATTATTGTATTCATTATAACCCATGTACGCTGTGTATATTGCTGTTTTTGCCGATGTAAATATTGCATAAAAACATGCAGAGAATTTTCCTATGATATAAAAAAGATAGTGTGCAGTACTTTTAAATATGTCGTTTTTATTAATTAAGTTTGGCATTTTTTTTTCAATAAAGCTTTTTCCTGGCAATTTCACTGGCAAAGTATATGTGTTTGCCAGCATTGAGAACCATATAGCTATTTAACAGCAGTGGCTTGAATCATGACTGATTTAATATTTGCTAGAGAATCCTTGCATTTTGGGATCTTTCGCTATTTTTCTATTGGGTGCTTCGAAAGTTCGTTTTGATTTAAAGTTATTAATTTTTAAACAAATCAATTGTGTTGTTAAGAATTTTTCTATAAATTGAGGCGGATAATTTATTAAGATAGCTGGTAATAGCATTTCCTTCTTTCTATTGTCACATCAAATTTTGCACATGTCTGTCTCCAACTTTTTTTCACAGAATATTTTGTATGTTGTTTCTTTTGAGAAAAAGTTGTTATTCTCTGATGTTTTGCCTGAACTTTCTGTTTCCTCTATCACAAAACTGAAGTGAGACAATGTTGATGCTATAGCTGAACCAGTCACATTAAAATCACTTGTTTCTTCAACTTAAACATGTGAATCCCATTTCGTTAAAGAAATTCGCAAGTTCCGCGCCAAGGCGCTTAGAAAATAAAGGTTGCCTTCTGGTTTCTAATAACTCGAATAATACGATCAAAAAATCTAAACGATAATTTAATATACCAAACTAAAAAACATACTTCATATGTAAGAGGTCTGTAGTAAGCAAAATTGCTGTGAAAGTTTCATTGTATTCATGCATGTATAAAGCCTGTCAACCTAATAAAGGCCAGGCTCCTTTAAGAAAAAAATTAAGGGTAAGCTCTACCGTAATTGAATTCAAATTTTGGCAGGTTGTTTTAACTTCAATACAAAAAAAATCCAAACCAAAGATGTGTCGTGAAAAGCATGAAAAGCATGTGTCATGAAAAACTGTGTAATGTGCAAACCGACCATTCCTCTGTATTCAGTAAAAAGATGCTAAGGTTAAGTTTCTAATGGTGTCTCTGTTCAAGGATACTCAGCATTGCAACCTGCTGACTACTTTTCCTTCGAGTTCATGGATCAGAGTCATTCAAGTAGTTGCCCAGATACTGCATACTCTTACAAGGTTGGTCCAAGAATATTCAGATGTCATATTCTTGTTTGATTAGTTTCAATATAAATATGTATGTGCACAACAGTCTTGAATGTTAGTATCTTGTGATAAATATGAGTATGCTCAGATGCAAGTACCTCTTGGGCTCGCCTCGTGATAAATATGAGTTGTTCAGATACTCTGCCTTCTTCTGATTAGAAGAAGTATTTCAGTTACCCTTTTTTGTTGGATAGACAAGTATATTAATTTTAGTATATTTAGCTTTGTTGATATAATTTTATTGAGTACTGCATAATTATGCAGTTGAGTATAGTATGTATAACTGCCCAGCACTCTTCTGGTAAGTTGAGTACAGTATGTATAATTGCCATACACTCTTGTTGTAAGTTGAGTACAGCATATATAATTACCCGACACTATTCTGGTAATTTGAGTACAGTATGTATAATTGCCCCACACTCTTGTTGTAAGTTGAGTACAGTATATATAATTGCCATACACTCTTGTTGTAAATTGAGTACAGTATATATAATTACCCGACACTCTTGTGGTAAGTTGAGTACAGTATGTATAATTGCCCCA